>NDXZ01071009.1:2723-13691 GCA_003055125.1 Paykullia maculata | reverse complement strand
AGGGTATCACCGCCAACGGCGAGCGCTATAGGTCAATTATTTTTTTATATGTCCTTTATTTATTTGAATAAAATATAAATGCACAGGATTATATATATAGAATTTTGAACAAAACATTCACGAAGAACATGGGGCGTTAAGGTCAATGATTACCAACTTTTTGCGGTCCTTAATTGGATGATATGGATACCAACGACATGTGGTTTAAACTGGGCTGCGTTACTTATCACTCAGGTCATGCCAAATAGGACATTCTGCATGAGCGATTTAATCACTTGGAAGTGATGTGAACTGGCTACAGAGATCGTGCGATTTGACCTTGTAAGACTTTTTTGGGATTTTTTTAGGCCGCAGGACTATGCGAATAAGCCATAAACCAGTTAAAAATTAAAAACAGTTGTTATAGAATTAAATTACTGTCAAAATTAAAATCAAAAATTACTAGAAATAGCTTTGTTGACATGAATTCCAATGAATTCCGATTTTATGTTTGAACCTGAATACTAACTTCAATAAAATTTAAAGAAAATGAAATTAATTGTCGCCTGTAAATCTAATTTCGACAGCAATTGGATGTATTTAATGACAAGTCTGAAAATGACCTCTTTTAAAATATGTGCAAATTAAGTTCACAAAGGGGCCGTATGCATGGTGGCAGCCAAGTGAGCTGCATCTTTCTTTTCCTCTGCAGCTGCCTGTTTCACTTAACCTACGTTCAAATCTATTTAAAGAGACAATATTAATAAATATACTATTGGAAACGACGTTGCGTTGCCAGTGACAAAAACATTCATTACTGATGGCAACTAACAATTATTTTCTAGTAAATTTATTTGTCCAGTTTAATGATTTTAACAACCATAAAGTTGTATCTTCCAGTTGATAAAAAACAGAAATTTGGTTGCTTTTTATAATCTACCAATAAATTTGTGATCAACATTCAATTGTTTAAATAGTTTTTAAAAGATGTTGTTATGAAACACAATATTGCCAACGTAGGGTGCTCACGTTTAAAAAGTAATTTTGATAACTACAGAAAAATATTCTGTTGTCTGCTAATCAGTTAAACTGCAATAATTTTAATATTTTTTCATATTTAATTTTCTGGCTTTACATCTTAAATGGTGGGTTGAGCTTTAACATCATTAATAGTTTTTCCGCTTTGAACTTACACTCAAAACTGATGCATTATTAAACGTCACTCATACGCAAAAATGTTAACTCCCACATCTTTAAAATCTTTATAGCCTTAAAATAATCAATAATTTTTTTAATTATCGAAAATTTGTTAATAAATTCCCTAAATATAAAACATTTTTTTGAAAATTTGCCAAAATTTCTCTATATAAAAAAAAATGAATTTATATATTCCGTAGAATTTTGTCAACATTAAAAATGCTACCATTAACTTTTTTGTTTGTAGGAAATTTTTATTTAATCCATTTACTAACTTTTAGTAATCTAAGATGTAATCAGTTTCCTCTTTTTACAATATTACCCAATCATTGTTATCTACGGGAAATTCAATTGGTCAACAAATTGAAATACATGCTCTCAAGTTTGAAGAACTGTGGGGTAATAACAGACAGATAAACAAACACCACTACATAAAATACCACATACACACATACAGTCTTAATTGATTTGTCTCGAGGCTAAATTCTGTTTATGTTTAGCAAGAGCATTTATATGTATTTGTATAAATGACAAGTGATGTGCGGCGCTTGTGGAAGGTAGGGAGGATGGGGTGTTTTTTTTTGAAATAGAATAATGTTTGGGAAAACCTAAAAAAGGGGTTTGTTTATAGGTAGATATTTTCTGCTGTTACTCGAACCGTATTTTTTTTGCCACAATATCTGTGTGTATTTGTGGAAACAAATTGTGATTGTGTTTACTTGTACGATTCCTTATAAATATTTTATTTTTTGTATTTTTTTTTGGAAAATGTAAACACTGACAACAAATATATTTTGGTACATTCCCATTTTATTACACACATTTTGAAATATTTGTCTGTTTTGTTTTTGTATACATACATATGTATGGATATACATACATACATAGTTTGTATGTCTTGTTCAATTTTGTTATTTTTTTTGTTCATTAATTTATTTATGTTCGTTTATTTTTTCTTCTATATTTTCTAATCAGCCAGTTGTTAAAATCATTTCAATTTTATTTGAGTTTTTGTTTTGACTTAAAAAAATTATCATTTTTTTTGCACATAGAAAATGACCAAAACACTATGTCAAGAATTACGAAATATTGAAGTGATTTTAAAAATGCTTTAAACACGTCCAACACTTTATCATGCTCTTGACGGGCTACTGTTGCTTAATTGTTTTGAAGGCATTTTGGTTGTTTGTGCGTCCGACCGACAAACTGTCTTTACATTTGACATCCTTTTTTATTATAATTTGTTGTGCTACAGTCTCTTTATAATTAAAGGGATGCTGTTTTAGCGTCACTGTCTATGTGTCAGTTAGTCTGTTCATTCTTTCGACTTTTTGCCCCTATGTTTTATTGATATTTCTTTCTTTTTTTTTGAAAAATATTGAAAACAACCAACAACAAAAATGTCATTTTTTGTAGGTCATATAAAATAAAATCATTTCGTAGCTGTTTCTTTTTATTATTATTTTTTATTACACAAATGCGTAGGTTTTTCTTAAATAATATTACGTACTTTTACTCATATGCTTGAATTTACATAGTACATATACCTGAGATTTGTTTAATTTGGAAATAAATAAATTAGAAATGGGTGTTGCAAACCTACGCATCTTATTTTTTTATTAAAACCTAAAGTATTCGGGAAAGGGTTATGTATGGAATAGCAACTACATCGAACCAATGGCCTCCAAGACTTGACAGGTGCCATTGTAAGAGATGAGCGATCCCGTGATCTTTAAAGAACATCGTTAACGGGAAATGTGATTTTCAAATCGCTGTTCTTTTAAACAGTGACTGTCATAGTTTCTTACTTTTTACGTCTAGAGAGGGTTTTCCGTTTTCTCCTGAATTAAAAGAATGTTCCTTTAAGCAGTGATCGTGTCACTGTTTCTTAGATTTGAGTTCTATTTTCTCGTTTAACAGAACAACGCATTGTTTATTAAATTAGAATTAGAAAATCAATATTTTTCGTTTGTACGAACACCTCTTTGGTAAAGTTTTTAGTCTGCTTTATCACATATATGTACATCAATGGTGGTCATTTCATTGCACAATTGTGCGGAGACAACTCACACATATTCTTATTCTCTTTCATTTAGTCGTTAAAAAGCAAGCGACGACTACACATGAGGCGGATGCTATTTTTTTTTTCACGTGTGCTTACCCAGCAAACCAAAGTGTTTAATTTCAAATTAATATAATTAACACTTTCGAAATTTATTTGCTTTTTGCTTATTACCTATTCTACTGATCCGTCAAATAAAGTTATATACTTATTTATTTAATTTAGTTTTTGCAAAATTTTACCAAAAATATGCTTATTAATTTTTTCATCAGAAATGGTCATTCATTTTTCTCCTTCTATTGAATCAAACCATGTGTAAAGGCAATTTAAACATTTTTTTTAAAGTTCGAATGTATACAATTTTACCTTAAAAAATATAATGCAGCATCATATTTCAAACGGTTGATTTTGTGTTTGATGGGGAACTCTCTCAGCAATACAATCACAGTTTTAGCTATGAGCACCCCTGATGTACATACATACATACATACATGTTTAAAAACACTGGCATTTTACTCATTTATCTAAGAAGCAACAATATTATTTGTTGACTGTTAGTAAATGTTGACAAGAAAAAAATAGACAATGAAATTGAAAATAAACGAAAACATTACAAAGTAAAATGAAATTAATTCAGGGTAACAACATCGCAGGTAACAGTTCCTTAACATTTTTAGTCACTGCTGTTACCAGCTATTTTCAAGTTACAGTTTGATTTAATATCAGGTACAAAAATATCGCTCATCTCTAGTACATATGCACTCTTTTGCTGAAATTGTCCATTATCACTTTTGTATGATCAAAATCAGCATCAACTCATTATTATTCAATTATCCTCTAAAGGAATATTTTCGCTGTGTCAAGTGGTTAGTTTTACAAAACCAGATGTCAAAATTAATTGCAACCACTGCAAAGTTTTCCACAGTTAGAAATGAATATGTTGTTTAACACTTAAACAATTTTGAAGGTATTTCCTAACAAATTTATTGCACCAGTTTTCAGTTGAAAAAAATCCTGCTTTTAATTTAACGTATAAAACACCAGACGAATGATTTATATTAATTTTGCCGTTTCTTAGAAAAAGTTTTTAAAAGAAAACGAGCGTATGTAAAACAAAAACTACATCTTTTTCAATTATCAAAGAGCTTTTCATTTCGTATTTCGAAATAACCTATTTAAAAATACGATTTCAATTCAAAAATTTAAAAAATAATTTAAAGTGAAATTACAGTGAAATATATTTTTTAATATCAAAATTTATTGTTATTATTTGAAAATTTAATAAAAAAATTTAATTTTTACCATTTTCTTCTAAAATCGAAAATCACATATATAATTTGGCTTTTCTAAATTCAATATGGAGAATTTTATTTTAATTTGTCTTTTTATCTAAATAATTCTAGTAAAAACGAACAAACTTTTGTTAAAAAAAAATATTTAAAATAAAAACATTAGGGAGACTCATTTAATCGCTTAAATGCCTCTTATAACTCTTAATCGTTTATATAATATTTAAAGTTTAAGAGGTATAGGTGGCATTTAAGCGATTAAACGAATACCCATATTGTATCTAAACAAGCAGAAAATGTAAGTTTTCTTTTAATTTTTCCAGACACTTTAACCACATTAATTGCATAATTAATTGTTGTTTTTTATAATTTTTTCTATAAAAAAACTGTTTACAAAATTGTTGAGACAAAAATGGGTTTTAATGCCAATTTGTACGAAAGAAAAACAAACAATTAGTTATAAAGATATATTTTTTTTAATTTTCTACAACATTTTTAAAAATAATTCAAATATAAGAAGAAAAAAACTGTTGAGTATTTTAAGACATCTGCCAAAAAAAAAAAAAAAAAANNAAAAAAAAAAAAAAAAAAAAAACGTTTGGTTTGTGGAGGGAAGCGGACAATAAATATTGATACAAAATAAAAAGACATTCTATACTTGTTTAATAATGTACATATTTGCAAATTATTTAAGTTTTTATACAAATAAGAAAATTCATATTTTTAAGAATTTTATAGATTTTCATAGATTCTTATAAATTTTCAAACAACCTTCACCTTTTTTTTATAAGCAAAAACATTGAAGCGTTGTTCATAAAAAATCTGGCAGCACAATAGTTTTAAGAGCTTTTTCAAGGAAATTCACTTAATAAAAATGTTTAGTCAGAAATTTATGTTTATTTTTTAAACACCTAACAGACATATTGTCAAAACTTTTTCATAAAATGAAAATTGCGTCCTTGCCTTGAAGAGCTTCCTATAGGTATTTGTAACCTTAATACATACATATGTATGTACATCACCATAGGCGGGAAAGGGTATTATGCTTTTGTATTTGTATCTTTAGGTATGTATATCGATCGTCTTAAAATAAATTTTTGTGTAGAATTTTGTGGATTTTACCTATCCCCGCTACAAAAACATGTTCTCTTAGAAGGAAACTGTAACGTTTATAATTGAACCCTTAACAAATTTAAATATTAACAGAAACTTGATTATAATATAGCGCAAATGTGCTAACAGAATGACATAATGAGAAATTCTATGTGCATGCCTTTAAAGTAGTGAACACATGCAATGTTGTGTCACTTAAAAGAATTAAATCATTAGTATGCTACAATGGTGGTCGCTCACCTTAACGTTCATTAAACCGTATCGCGACAAAATTTAGCAAAAAGTAGTTTCATTGAATAAAAATCACTTAACAGAATCCTGCGAATTTATGACCATAATTGACCTCAGTTTAAGTGTAGGGCATCACTTCCGAAAATCACCTCAGTGTTTTATAAAACACTGAGGTGAATTAGAAGAATTAATTTTTTTTGAAGCTTTAGTTTTCTAGCGGTAATAGAAAACCGATTTATTTTGATTTTTTCAAATTAAATCAAGTTTGAAATTAATATTACTCATTCGTCGTAGAACTTTAAATGTGGTTTTTAGTTTTTAGAAAATTTCTGATTAACGATTCATATAATTTTTTTATAAAAATAATTACAATATTAATGTAAAAATATTCTTTTTTATGTATAATTTTTTCTTTTCTTACAATATTAACATGTAAATTTTCGCTTATTTTTGTTTTTGTTTTTTTCAGTGTAACTATTTAGCTTTTAAGTTAAAAATTTTTGATTTATTTTACTAATTTTACAATTAATTCAAGTTTGCTTTTATTAAAAAATAAATTTTCTTTTATTTTCGTTAAAAAACATATAAGTTTATACCGTAATTAGTGATTCGTGCTGATTTCTTTAAAAAAAAGTTAATAAATTGGTGTTTGTGTATCATTTCACATTTGGTTTTTTGTGTTTTGTGTATGTTTGTTTATTGTTTAACTAATATTTTTTTATTTTATTATTAATGAACCCTATTAACATCATCACCATTAACACGAAAAAAAAAACACTTTTGACTAAAAAGCATTCATCATTACTCCAGCTTAAAAGAACATTAATTAACACAGCCTCAAACTAACGCCTAACAACCCTGTTAAAAAATAAAAAGTATGTATGTATTATAAATTACTTTGTTTATATTTTCTCTCTTCCTCTTTTCACAGTAAACACCAAAGCAAAATATTAATAACAACAAGCAAAAAATATTGAGGTTTTTTTAAAATACTTTGCTAAAAAAAAGACAAAAATTACGGCAATATTAAGGGACCGTCCTACGCTCTTAATGGAAAAAAAAAAATAAATAAATGTAACAAAAAATATCATTGTAAAATAAACCACAGAGAAGAGAAGCAGAAAAAGAAGAACATTAACAGCAGAACAATATCATACAACACAGAGAAAAACAACAACAAACAAACAATAATCAAATATTATGTAACAAATGATGGATTGTGTGCGGATTATACGGGTTAAAAAAATCATCATATTTAGCGAATTAAACTACATAATAGTAATAAAAAAATAATCATCATTAAAGAAAAAAATACGACGTTTTTTTTTATTTTTAAGAGCTTTTTTGTGTTTATTTATTTTTTTTTTTTTGATAAGAACAATTATTAATTACAAAGTGTTAATTTTGTTTATTATTAAACTATATTTTGTAGAATAATTATTTAAATTTAATATTAATGATTAATGATTAATAAGAATAATAATAATAATAATAAACTAAAACAAATTGATCTTTTCAATGCAACAAATAAAAACGACATTAATGGCTACTTTCTATATATAATAAATTTATATATATTAAGTAAAATACTACTACTATTTCTTTGTTTATATACTACCTGTATTTAATATTATTAATGCAAAACAAAAACACAAAAAAAAGAGAATAACTTGAAAATAAATCACATACACTATACAAATTCAAACACATACAAATTCTATATGCAGACGTTTGTTTATAAAACACATACATCTGTACATATAAAGGTACAAGAAAACAAAACTAATCACAAGACTATTCAGGTGTAAAATATATATGTACATATGCATGTATGTAATTGTAAATGAGTCTTTATGGATATAAGAGAAAAAATTAACAAGAAAAAAAAAGCTGTAATGTAAACTAACGCTTTATTTTAAAATATACAAACAAACAGACATATTTATAAGTTATTAATGATGTTTACTACAACTAATTGTCTGTTGTGTTGTTCTCTTTCTTCCCTCTCCCTGACTAACGAAGAAATTGCGAAAAGAGCTTTCGGCTAAACAAAAATCCTTCATTTTTATTTGTTGTTTATTTTGTAGTTGCAAAAAAAAAAATTTTTTGTTTTCCATAAATAAGGAAACAAGAACAACCTTCATATGACAGGAAAAAAAATGAGAAGAAAACGTTTTCTTTTTATATTTGTAACTAAGAGAGAGTTCCCATAATTATTATTTTTTCTCAGTTAAAAAATAATGTTCACTAAAAACTTAAGTAAATTTTTATAAAAAAAAAGAAAACAAATTCTAAAATTAAAAACACAAATAAGTTTATTAGGCTACTTATAAAAAATATAAAGATAAATTAAAAAAAAAACGAACGCGTTATATAGAACACCTTTAAACTAAAACTGAAAAGAGAGAACCGCTTTAAAATATTACAAGAAAAATTGAAATAAAATTTTCAGTTGTTATGTCTGACAAATAACAAAAACCTAAATAAAATTAAAACAGCTAATAAATAATTAATTATAAAGGATAAACTTAAAATCGATACAAAAACAACACTGAAAATCATGAAAGGTAAAGAAGACGTAAATTTTAGGCAGAAAAAAGCTAAGACATAGAAAAAAAATTGAATTTAAAAAAATTAACTAACTTTTAATACAAAAGTTAAAGGAATTTAAGGATTGAGGGTTTTTAATATGAAATATCGTTATATATGTAAGTATATACATATAAACAGAAATAAAATTAATGCTAATTTACAGAAAGCTTTTTGGACAATTTTGATAGCTTTGATTTAGCCACTATCTTAGCGCCTATAGTTAGAAGTGTGTAGCAATTTTTATTTTGTGCAAATCTTATCTTAAATTAAATGTTAAGAAAAATACCAGACAGATTAGTTAAGTAGACAATTTGTTATAGTTAATATAAAGTATATTTGCTTTTAGACGTAAGAGTAATAGTTTCAAGTCGCTTAACATAAACCAGTCAACTTTATTTACCCTATAATTTTAAATACAAAAATAGGAAACTTTAAGAGTTATTCAAATAATTTTGTGGCAAATACAGAGCTGATGGCAAGAGAAAACGTCAAAAATTAAATTTAAGAAAAAAATAATTCAAAACAAAAAACAAAAATATTTAAATTTATCATTGATAGAAATTGTGTAAAAAATGTTTATGATAAGTATTTTATACAACAGAATTGTTGATGGTACAAATCGAATATTTCTAAACTTTAAGTCAACACTAAATCTTAATTAAGATACATATGTAGCTGCTCAAAAACAGGGGGCAAATTACGGCATTCGATATCGATTGAAATTTTGTTCGATCGTGTGAGTTTTCTTTACATTTGGTATAGAAATTCCATTTAGAAATTTTTATTTTCGATCGTAATTTGCCCCCAGGCTAATATATTTTGAATAAAATTTAACAGATTTTAACTATTTAAGCATAGACAAATAGTTACAAAACATTTAAATGAAATAAATATTGTTGTTTAGTGCTTACCTGCCAATAATTATATTTACTTTCAAATTGTACATGATTTAAAATAACAGCCTTTTCGAGGGACCAATTAAATAACTTTATTGACAAGTGTCAAAATAGCTAGACAACTTTGAAAATTGTCTTTTAAAAACTTGCTTTTAAGGTGTTGAAAATGAAAAAAATATATATAAAAAATTACTTTATATGTTGCTTGATACGAATTATAAAAGTTGAACATAAACAGTAAAATTTAAGGACTATTTATGAAATATTTATCACTGTTCGTCTATTAAAAAAAAATATTTAAATTAAAAAAATATTAAAACTTAAAAATATTACTTCAGTCAGCTTTGCAGTTTATATCCATAAACATTGACTCGAATTGGACTGTAATAATAAATAAGGATAATATGTCATCTCTTTAAAGCCCACTCACTTTGTAATACTTGAAAAGGCGTATGTGGCCTCTGGAAAGGAAATGGCCGGCAATTTCTGATATATAATAACAGGAAGCTGTGATTACAATAATTTTGATCGCACAACAATATTACATATGTTACAGAAACTTGGAGGGTAAATGGTTTGATTACGAATTACAACCAAATTTTAGTTGTGTTAGTAGTATTAACGCACTTGTCTGTTATAACTTTTTTTTTGGCAACCGCCAATGCAACTGAGGTTCGGTTGCTTTCGATCAAACGTCCAAAAAAGAACTACAGTAAGTAAATTTATACATATTGAAGAAAAAAAGGTTTCAAAACAAAAGTAATTTTTTTTTGGTGACCCTGCAAGTCAATTTAAAAGAATGTTGCATACAAATTTTAACGAATGAAATTTTTAGAATTTTTTAAACTACATACATATTGTATATATGATATATACATATGTATGTATGTATATATGATAAATGTTTCTTAGAAATATTTCAAAGGATTAATTAGTTTTCGAAAATTTCTAATAATTTTGCAAAATCATTTCCCCCCCATTTTTCCTGTTAATAAAATAGTTTTCCTAACATCTCTAACAAATTATGTTATTATTAATTGCGGTAACGGTATTTCATATTATTACATGCCTATGTATTTATGTATAGGGTGCGGCTAAAGTAACTATATGATTTGTGTTTTAAATAAATATTGAATATGGAATGAAAAAAAAACAAAAAACTGAATAATAAAAATGTTTATTTAATTTTTTTTTACATTAATTATGAAAAATAATGTTAGTTAATGGAGAACCGTATTCTCTAACGCAAAAATGTGCTCTTTTTTATAGCATTGTCCATAACTTTGTTGAGTGTTTTTTGTGGTATACGATAAATTTCTTCTTGAATATTGTCCTTTAGTTGCTGCCAGGTTTGGGGCTTATTCACATAAACTTTGTCCTTGAGATAGCCCCACAAGAAAAAATCAGCTGCAGCCAAATCAGGCGATCGTGATGGCCATCTCAAATCGTTGAGTATTAATTATCGAACGATTATTTTGAAGGAATAGTGTCCCTATTTTATATGTTCTCCCAAATTTAATTCCTGAAATAGAAAAAAAATGAAATATTCACAAGCAAAGAAGTAACAATTTTTTTTACATTATAAGTTATTTTAGCCGCACCTTGTAGT
>NDXZ01070958.1:0-10318 GCA_003055125.1 Paykullia maculata | reverse complement strand
GCAAACAGATGTGCATAGGCTTATTCATATGCACGCTACAGTATATCTTTTTTAGCTTCCGCAAAAAACTAAAACAACAAAAATTTGCTTTGATTCAATCAGCTGTTTTTCAAATCTCAACAATGAAAAAACAACAAAGTTTCACTTGTTGTAATCTCACCGCCACCTAATGTTAATTCGCCTTGTTTTTGACTTTACGTCGTTGTCAAAAACTTTTTAATTAAAAGTTGCTTTTGTTATAGCTTTCCTGTTGTTGTTTTGGCTTTAAACTCAGAACAAAAAGAAAATGAATATTAAAAAATCAGCAAGAGTAAGCACAACACCAAACAAAAAGATATTTTTTGTTTAAAACCAGATTAAGTCTAAAAATATTAACGGAAACTTTTTAAGTAAAAAAACTAAAAATAGTTAAATGTTTAAAAAATCAGCAGTTGCAAAAGTGTTTGCATTTATATTTATAAGTTAAATAAATGCAAGATTACTTTAATTAAAACAAAATATTAAGGGAGATAAAAATTTTTTCTTTGCACATATATATTGTTTAAACATGTTTTTTGATCTTCTTACGTATATACAAATACTTTAGATTTTCGGTACTATATAAAGCACAAGGTGTCGACATGATTTGCATCAGGCCAAAATTTTTTTGTTTTTTTGCAAATTTGTTTTCAAGTTGGCGTGGATTTTTTATTGTCGATAAAGTTTTAAGTCCATCAAGAGCACTCCCAAACGGCGTGCCCTAGCCGGAGCTTAACGGAAGCACGCCAGCACGCTATCACGCTGTGATTATCCCTTGTATTAAATTTCCAACAAAACAATGCTTTTGATGACGACGACAAGGATGTCAATTTTGACTATTTATCAAACAGATGCTTATAAATATATGTCTTATCTAATATTATCTTATCTAATCGGCGAATAACCATAGAATTTTAAAGTTAGTTTTTAAAGGTTTTTAAATTTTGACTCTAGAAAACACTAAATCGTCAGCAGTGTACCGGACAGTCACAAGTAACATTTTCCGACGTATAGTTTTTATGCCGTAAAGCCTACAAGTCAAAGAATAACCGGTAAAAAGTCAAATATCCCGACTTTTAGCTAAACGACTTTCTGAGACATGCAATTTGATAGACAGCCTAGCTTTGAGATAAAAAGTTTTTCTTGCAATACGTTATGATTTTGAGACAAAATTTTTAAGTTTTGTTTATTTTTAATTCTTAACAACCATATTAAATTTCACTTAATTAATATTTTCATAATTTTCCTGCTTTAATTTGTATTTCTAATTATCTGTTGCCTAATTTGTAAATGAGCTGTAGGTACAAAAGTTAAAATATAGTATTTACTATAGATGTGTTGTGAGAATAATAATTTCTTTACAATTTATTTTCTTTACATAAAAATTAGGCCATCTATTGTGACTGCTGTAATTGGATCTCAAATATTTATTAAATGAATTAGTGTAACTTGGTTAGTCAATTTTGCAAATTACGCAAGTAAATATTAAACCAAGATACTAATACTGTTTAGCTTTGAATAGTTTAATAATAATGAAGTATTTACGCAATAAATATTGCAGAGTATCTGATAAAGTGTAACATGAAACATTTGCTATTTTATTGTAGATTTGGCAACAATTACTTATATTAAATTTGCAATGTAAGAGAAACGTGACCAACATGTATTAAATTTGTGGTTCGTGCAAGTAAATATATAATATTACGTATTTCACCTTGTAACTAGGGAGAATTGTCAAAATTTTGCAAGGTACAACATTCTGTGTAAATTAGTTAGACAATAATGCTTTATTGATAAGAAAATTAAAATATTAAAAAGGAAATACGTATGAACCTTAAATTAAACTTAAATTAATTCAAAAATATTTATTTTACATCATTTTTAGTATTTTAGAAATAATTAAAAATTCATAATTTGCTTAAGAGTCCAGCTTATGGACCATAGTTTATGAAATAAGATTTCAATTAACGAGCGAGTATTTGTACTTTGAAAGCACGATAGAGTATAATGGAAATAATTTGTAGGTTGAAATGTTACAAAAGTTAGTAGAGATATTAACCGTAAAAATATTTTAAAAAAAATCTTAAAATTTTAATTTCGACGTCAAAATCAAAACAACTGTTACTTTTAGGTACATAGGCCCTTAACAAAACTAAACATATCTATACTTATGTATAGAATAAATAAAATTAAAAAAATTTATTAAAACAAACTAAGATAAAGATTTGTAATTTTTACTCATCAACTAGTTTTATTGCAAATAAGAGTTTTATATCAAGTTCAAATTTTAACATACAGGATATCTATATGAAGGAAAAATAAGATTCAAAGTTAAAACTTTACTTATATATATTGCGAAACTTTTTTATTTGAGTTAATTAAATTTGTTTGTTTAAAATAAAAAGAAACGTTATTCTTACAATTTAAATAAACTGCATATAAAAAAATTTGATTTATTGGTAAATGCGTTACTAGAAAACAACATATGTTACATGATTGGCTTATCGGGTAGATGATTAGATAATATTTTTATTAATTTTTATATTTTTCTTGCAAGATATCTGAACAGGGAAAATCAATATAAATGTTTTTTACTAAAAATAAATTAAAAGTAATATGAGTTAGTTTTTTTACTAAACAAATATAATCTTTATCTTAAGCAAGAATATTTTTTATACAGTATTGTGCGTATAAAAAGCAGTAGAAATCTAAGTTAATTTGGTATAAATATATTAATGCCATTTTAATAAAAATAACAAAAGAGGGAAAAATTATTGAAAAAATCTAAAACTGAAACAAAATAAATTTTTGTCTTAGCGATCGTATTTTGCAAGTCCATTTTTAATTGAACCACATTTTTAACTTAGATGTAAATCGAACGAAGATTAAATCCTATAATTTAAAGGAAATGATCGAAACAAGAAATTTAATACCCCTATAAACAGGAAGTATATAATATTATTTAGTTGGGATATTATAAATTTTGTGTTTTAAACTGCACCTAACTAGGAATGAGTCTCTGATGATGATATTTGCCCTACACAATAATTTATTTTTTTCATGTTTCAAAACACCGCGTTACACACATTCTGTCCTATGAATCAAATATACTTTTTCGAAAAGGGGAGAAAAAATTAAAATACACGTGTATCGGCGATTTTCATGTACACGTCAGATTTTTTTTTTTATGTATAAAGTATAAAGCTCGTAGTGTCCGTCTGTCCGCTCAGGAAAGTTTGAGAATTGATAAAAATCTTTTTTTTAACATGTGACATGTACATGAAAAAGTATATTTGGTTCATAGGACATAACAAAAGCTCGATTTTGTAACGCAGTGAAATGAGTCATAAAAAAATGCATACCAGCCTGGGATAAAATAATATTTTTATTAAAAAATTATAATTTGGACAAATAATTAGCGTGGTTGCAGAAGAAAACTGTTAAAATTTATCCAGTTTTATTTTGCTATAGTTTAATTGCATTCAGCTATTTGAATGCACAGATTGACATATTTTTATTTTAAATATGTTTAAACAGGTTAAAGTTAAAATATTTAGTAAATAAATTTTTAAAAATGTTGTTAAACTTGGTACTGCATTGCTACTAAATTGCACGGTACTGTAAAAAAATTTATAAACCAAACAAATTTGAACAAATCTACTACTTGAGTAAATTTTATGGTTTAACATCATTGTTATAAACGCTTTAAGACATAATTTTCAAGACTCTTTAGGACTTGTACATATTCAAAGCAAAATATAAAATATTTAAATGGATATCAAAGAGACTAACACGTATATAAAAGAAAATAATTTGATATATCTAAGCATGCATATGAGATTTTCCTTATGTATGTGATGTGATAAAAAATCTAAAAATCTAATAAATCTACAATAATAATCTATAATAAAAACGGGTAGCTCAATTGATTTAAAACAAAATGTTTGTTTGATATAAGAATTCTTACAAATAAAGATTGTGAACAGTTCTCCCAATTCTTTAAGGATTTAATAGTTCATACAAATTATTCTCTGTACAATCGTATTTGTGTCGAATCACAATTTGTTTTTGTAAAGATTATTTTATCTATGAAAATAAATATTAAATGGTCAACATTTATTCTATATGATTTCTCTTTATGATGAAAATTACCAAATCAGCAAAATGTTTATACAAAAATAAAAACATATTTATAGTAAAAGAGTTCTTGTAGATTCCCAAAATGATTGCAAATAAATTTTAATATTTAGATATTTATCACTTTCTAAAATATTATTTGTGTTATAGTATTCTTGAATGAATAAAAATAAAGTAAAAATAAAAAAATTAGTATAAATATTATCCTAAAAATTCTAAATAAAAATATGTTGTTCTATTTCCATAAAAAAAAAATATTCAATAAAGTTCCTAAAGTAAATGTTAAAGAATAAAAATTAATGTAACATAATGAAGCATTTTACAATAAATATTATTTCAAATTTGTATAAATATTCTTGCAATATTTTTATAGTGTTTATTGGTTATACTAAAGAACATACACTTAAATACTTATAGATAACAACAAAATAGGCGGAATATATTATTTTAAGTAGTTGGGAGCACGAAAAATTGCAATTGTGCCAAAGTTTAATTTTATATGAAGAATATGTGCGAAAAAATAAAGTGGAAATAATGTTTAATTAAATTCAATGTAATCCATCCATAATTTTTGCAGCTGCCCAAAATTACCTATTGAGATATATGCCAAAATGTGAAGTCGTATTCAAGTTCTTCTTAAAGCAAAACTTGCTTAAAATGCAGCCGAAGAAAATATTATGATACATTACATAATATAAGGAAAAAAAATTCCCAAAAAAAAATTTAACACATAGAACATTTGTTAAGGAAAAAAGTAGGCTAGAAAAAACTAGTAATTGCTGTAGAAAAAAAAGAACAAATATGGAAAAAAATTTTAAAATCACAGCAAAATAGAAATTAACACAACAGAGAAAATCTTTTTTTAAAATAAGAGAAACTAATGTTAAGCTAATTGAAAATCTTGATTGTAAGAATTAAAATAAAATAATTGAAGTTCAAATCAAATAAAAAAATTAAATATTTTCGCTACAAGTGTAGTTTTCAATCCGACGTCGTAGACTAGATTCCATTTAAGTTATGCAGTTGACACTAACAAGTGCTAAAAGTGATAAACGTCGAGCTTTTAAAAAAATTCTAAGCAATTATTTTTAATTTTCTTAAAATTAAATAAAATAAATTAATCATTGTGATATAAAATATGATATGATAACAATACTTTTTAAAAAATTTCAAAATATCAAACAATATCAAATATCTGATTTTTTAATAACTATTCAGCCTGTTGCTTTATAATAGTTAAATATTTTTTATAGTTTTGCCAATTTACAAAATATCTGCTACATTTCGTTTAAAAGAGAAATTCGTTTACTAACTTTTTTCACACAAAACTTTCCATGCATGTAACAAAGTTTATTTTTATCATATTGGTGTTAATTTTATTTTTGTTTCAGCATGTAATTTTTCTGGTTCTGTGTTGTGAAAAATGTTTTCAAATTGTTTTGTAATTGAAGTCAGTTAGGTTGGCTCAACAAATGTACTGGTATATAAAACTACTATCACAGTTATTACAAGCTCAGACATAAGGGTATGCAGAATTTGTAAATTAACACAGTTTAACATAGACATGTATGATAACTTAGTGTTGCATCGAAATTGATGAAGAAGAATTATATTTTGTAAGTATTCCTTTATGACCCTTATCAAGCAGATGTTTTCGTAGTAATAATTAAACTTGTGTGTAAATCTATAGTTTTTTTTTTCTATTTTAAATGAATAGCAGTGATAAAATTATAAATCGCCTACTATTTAGCACTTTTCAAACAATATAATTCTGCCTTTTCGTTTTATGCACGTAATTACTTTAAAAACCAAAATATATTTATTTGTAGTGGGTATACAAAATTTAATTCACCCGAGAAAAGCACACTTACTTTCTTTAAATGTTTTAACATACACATGTGAATAAAAGGATATGAATACTCCTATTGTAATGGTTACTAGATACAAAAGTTCAAGCATGTACTACACTTTTTCCAAAAGCACACTAACCCGATTACCGAAGTTGTTTCATTCAAAAAAACAAATGTTCATTTATTTATCTACAGTCATTCATTCGTCCTTTGGGCATAAATAAAAAAGTATATACAAATGCGTACTTAATGAAAAAAGTAGTTAAAATAAATTCGCAAAAAGTTGCATTAAAGCCATAGCATATAGGTCAATAAATACTTTTTGGTTAACGTTATTTCATAGATTCAAATTATCTAAAGTTTCTAAATAGCTTTCAATAAAATATTAATTTTATTTTAATGTTAGAGGCATTCCTTTGCTGCTGACAATAAAAGTAATTATTTTAATTATTTTAATCTTTTTTTTAATAATTAGTTATAAGAACTGTTAAATTCTAAATCGCTATAGAAAAAAACTCAGTTTACAATTTAACAATTTTTTTCATATTTTGTATTTCATATATAAAAGCAATATTAGCAATAGGAAGATTTAAGTTTAAGGTTTTTAAAACAACTATTTAAAATAAACAGGTTGGGAAGATTTTCTTTAAATAAACATTTTAATAAAATGTCTTATTACAGTCTTAGTTATCACAATGAAGAAGGACAAGAGCTCACTAGATTTTAAAAATTGTCAAACGAGGAGGTATTACTTTAGTTTTTTTATAATTTTACGCAACGACACAAAGTGCCTCTTGGCGTTTTACATGAAATCGCAACACTGCTTTAGTTTTCAGCCACATGCTTGAGTTTCAAGAAGGTCAAGTTAGTGTTTCTAATGTGTTTATTTGTAAATAAATCGCTTGATTTTCGTACGGCCGGTGGAAATGTATTAGAATTTTGTTTTGAAGACATAAATAGTTCGCCTTTCCACTCACTTCCTTTGGGTTAAGTATTTCATATAAAGTTTTATATTTTGTACTGCTTTTGTAAGTTTTCAGATTATAGTTTGTTCTTACGTTGGGATCAAATACGCAATTAAGCTTTCGATGCTCATACATTTAGCAACTTCGTATCAATAAAATCATATCAATAAAATATATAGACGAAAAATATTTCTTTAAAATGTAATGTCTATAGTCAAGTCAAGTTATCAAGTTATCTGTTATCATGTTTCGTAAGTATTTTAAAATATTGACATGTATGGTTGTCGTCATACAATTTCTTTAAATTTGAAGGGGATGATGAAGGTTAATACTCAGAAAGTAACTGACATAAAATATTAGACCTTATCTAATGGTAATATTTAGCTTTTTACTTCTGTCAAATTACAGTGCCAAGCCTTAAAAAGTTTCAAAAACGTACAAGTTATTTTTTTTAAACAAGCAAGATGTATTTAAAAGTGTTTTTAAATCCGTTAAAGTTTAAATGGAATTTAATCCTATTAATAGAATGATCATATGTTTACTTTTTTTTTCAATTCAGTTCTGTAAAAGTATTAAAGAGTTTATGAATTTATTCAAAAAAATATATATCAGACACATATGTTTAACTTTTGCTTTTATACAAATATTTTTCAGTCAACCATTATGAAATATAGAGTATCCTTTTCATAAAGTTCCATGAACTTGGCACGTTTTTTGTAACGGACACAAGTATTAGTGGCTTAACAGTTTTATTCAATTTTCTTTTATTAGTCAGAACTTTATAAATTATTGCTTAACCATTCTTTTTGTTCTCTTGTTTTACGATTCAATGCACAAAAGGATTTATTTTATTTTTTCTTTACATTTTCTTTTATTTTTTCCATTCCTCTATCGAACCTTTTTTTAACTCTTACTTTTTAGAAAATCTAATAATAAATCATTTGTAAATCCTTTGGTCTGCATAACAGTTTCTATTGCTCCCACCCATTTCAATAGATAAAATGTTTTCGTTAAGGTTTATGTATGTACATATTTATTCATGGCTCTTTACACAGAATGTAAACTTAATAAGTGTGATTGAAATTTGATTAGCAAAGCGAAATAGTTGTTTATTTGAAATATAAAAAGATTACAAACCTTTTAACCTTTTGTATTTGAAAGGTTTGTCTTTCCGAAAATGCCGATGTAGGAAATATCTTAAATTGTTTTATTTTTCTGAAAATGTGTCTGATTTTAGTTGTCATTTTTAAATTTACAAACATGACTTAAAAAAGTTGAAAAGAGAGATCACAGTTGTAACTAACATACAATTATATTAGTTTTGTTTTCTTAACACAAAAAATGTAACTGTATTAACAAAAAGATAATCTTTTGTGTAACAGAAATATGCTGTTGAACTAAAAAAGCTTAAAATGATAATAAATTTAAAGTCTCAAGGAAATTTCTTTCAAAATTTTTTATATATTTTATACAACAAAATACATTTAGATTTTTTATAGGTAAGAACTTTTAAAAATTATTAAAATTAATTAATCATTGTTAATAGCAATGAAACTTTTAGTAAGATATTGAATTTTGAGTCAATGCTAAGCCAATTAGTATATTTAAAGAATAAATTGGCAAAATTGTTTTTGTGCGATACAATTTCAGCACAAACGCATCATATCATTTCTACTAGGAGTGGTGTAGCGTATGATAAACAAAGTTGTCATCAGTCGTATAATCTTCAGTAAAATGTTTATCTTGGTTAATTATATTTTTCAGCAATAAATTTATGTACGTATGTCCGTTTAGGAGTAAGTAATATTTTCATATATTTAACACAAACGAATATTTGCACAATACTTTATTAAATATATCATTATCTATCATATTATTTTAAAAACAACATATATTTATTAATTTATTAATTACCCCTTTTAGACTAAAGGTCCATTTATTTTTATTACCATAAAATTAACCCCTCACAAAATTTGCGGTAATAAAATGGAAAATAACCAGCATAAGTAAAATACATATGTAGAATCCTAATATGTTAAATGTAAGTCATAAGACAATACAAGTATAAAAAAATTTTATTTACAAACACATCATCCTATATGACTTCTCCTACTTAACGGAGAAAGTAGTTGAATGGACCGCAATTAAATAAATGGGAGTATAAAAATTAAGACCTCAAAGATTAAGAGAATATACAAATAAGTAATCGGATAACCGTTAATGAAAGGTGATAAATCATTTAAATAAATAATAGATACATTATTACTTAATGCAGAAAGAAATAATTTATGTTAAAATATTACTGAAGTAAAATAAATACTGGTAATTGCTTTAATTCTTTAACTATTATTGCTCAACGAGTTGCAAATATGGAGATACGTTCTATTTAAAAAATACCTGTGCTAAATCTTATTTACTCTCCCTGATTAGATATACTTGCAAATCGTACACATACACAGCATCAACCAACGGTTCTTGTTTAAAACTGTATTATTTCTGCTCACATAGACACACACTAACAATTATTTAAGGTGTTGTAATGTTTATTCGCAATTGTAAATATAAAGCGAACAAGACACATCTTCTTAGACAGTTAAGAATCAACCTTTAGTTACTAGAATAAAATTATAAAACAAAATGTACATAAGAGATATTATGGATAAATATATAAAACAAGTATTTATTTTATGGTTGATTGGACCAATTCACCATGTGTACGTATGTAATAAAAAGTGTATTAACATATCTATGTACATATGTATAAATGTATGTCCGTGTGTATCTATGTATATATATAGTTATTTACATATCCGAAAGGTATTTAAAGTCTTATAAAATGTTTGTTCGTAAAGGTTTTTCGCCAAAATATCAGCGAATTTCGGGCAAATTTGTCCAATTTTCTCAAACTTGTCAGTAACTTATCCACAAGCTAAAATATATTAATTTTTTGGTGTAAAAAAAGGGGTTTGTTTTTTTTTTTTGTTTTGTTTGTTGTTTGTTTATATCTCAAACTTATATATACCCCTGCCACCTATGGTAAAGGGTATAAAGAGACTGTTTAGATATTTTACAAAAAACTGAAATAATTTTCAGTAAAATGCAGTATCGGGGCTTATTTATGTAAAAAGCTATTGCTTTGACTTTCACATCAAATTCTTAAAGATATATGTATATGAAAAAACTTTACATCAGAAGCCTTAATTTTTGGGAGTTTACAGCAAATTGGTAGTTTCTAACGGATTATCGTTAAATTTGTGATAATAAATTGTTTTAGCAAAAAGAAATAAAGTTGTATTTATTTTTAAAATTATATTAAACTAGTAAGAGCGTTATATTCGGCTATACCGA
>NDXZ01070949.1:0-14268 GCA_003055125.1 Paykullia maculata | reverse complement strand
AAAAAAAAAAAAACGAAATAAGTTTTTATTCTCTTCTTTATTTTTGTTTATTAAAAAAAAATGTTTTTAATTAAAAATCTTTTTAGAGTGAAAAAAAAAGATTTTTAAAAATATTTTATTCTTTTGTATGAAATCTATGGATATATTTAAAGAAAACTTTGGCAACAGTTTTCGGTTCCGACTTTTAAAATCTTGCTAAAAATTAATCAATATCTGTTACTTTTATTAATTTTTTTATTAGTTTGTTTAGTATTTTACAGGTGTATTATTATTTATTATTTTGTTTACTTGCTGATCAAAATAGATTTTAAACAGTTTATCATAATGCAGTTTAAATTGTAATAAAATAAATTAACTTAATTTAAATTATTTACTAAAAAAGTCACTTAATATATTTTATATAGAAAATATTCAAATATTTTACACAATATGTAAAATATATAAAAAGCTATCCTATTGCATTGAAATCCGTTCCCTTAAGATTACACAATATGCATCAAATTCTGCACATCCTTTTGTCTTCGCATGTGTATTGAGTACGTTTGTTCATATTCACTTTATATGAATTTTAGCTGTTGTATGCAATTCATTGGCTCTGACAAGCCAGATCCTATTGTTTCCTTTACCACACGGACATACATACATTGGAACACCCAAGAGCACAGCAGGGATGTGTCCGAGATTTAAAACAAAAGGATTGATTTGTTTTTTTTTTTTGTTCCACATATAAATTTTTTTTTGTTTGTGGACAAAAAAATCGCATAAAGTAGCTTTTGCATTTAAGATAAGTAATTCATAGAAAAAAGTCGAAAAAGGAAAGACTTATATAAATGTCTGAGTAAATATAAAATTATTTTTCGACTTTTTTTGTTTTATGTATTTTCGTACCTTTTATTGTTTAAATAAAATAATGGAGCCAACAAAAAACTATTCCAATATCCTAGAGCACAAAAATAAAAATAAAAAAACTATATTAAGCAGTGTATACATGAAATGATGTTGTGTTAAAAAAAAACTTATATGAATTTAATTCTGGCTTAAAGTTCTTATATTTGTGAAAGTGTGATATGTTAAGAATGTTATTATTTTATTTATTCTTAACATATCACACTTTCACAAATATAAGAACTTTAAGCCAGAATAAAATTCATTAACAAATTTATAATAAATAAGTTCAATAAGAAATATAAAAATATGACAATTACAAAACACACATGGCACGGTGTATGATAGTTTAATAGCATACATCTAATTGATGAAGCATGAAAATTATTAGGTAAAAATACGACTATGCAATATGCATACTGTGTTATCCATAGGATAACCAATTATAAAATAATATATATTTTTTTTTTTTTTTATTTTTTTTAGTATTGTTCAATTTATTTACTTATGTTATGTTAATTAACTTATGTTTTGTTATTCAATTTAATTACTTGTAATATTTAAAAATTGTGAATTCATATTAATTTTATATTTTTTATTTTTAATTTTTTATTTTTAATTTTAAATTATGATGCCACAAAACTTGAACTTTAATTAAACCTTGCACTGTAATTATAAGAGTCGGTCTTGTTGTGCATGGATGCCATAAATAAATAAAATAAATAAATAAACACAGAACGGTTCACTAACACTTAACATATTCTTTTAAACAAAAAAAACACATTTGGCACGCTGGTAAGTTTTTTTTAATATACGGCGGCAGCGAAGGTGTTAAATATATTTGTTTTTAAGCCAACACACACACAACGAATAAAGTTTTGTGAATAAGAGCAAAGGTTTGCAAATAAATGCGTCACAGCAGCTCTTTTTTGTTTTTTTTTCTGATAAAAAATGTAGAGATTGGTTAAAATTTTTGAATATAAATTTGCTTCTACTTAACAAATTTGGCAAGTTTTTGGCGCTAATTTTGTATAATTTCGTTAAACAGTTTTGATTTATTTTTTATATCTGTATTTTTTATTCTTATTTCTAAAAAATACATTTCATATATTAAACCAATAAAAAAAAGGAATTAAACTTTTATTTTAATAATTAGTTTTACATTTTATTCTACAGCTTTTCTAATGGTTAACAGCCTAGGGAAATTATTTCAATTAATTAAGTTCAATACCATTTAGTTTTATAGCTTGTCCATAGGTTTATTTCTCACGGACAGCGAGTTAAAGCTGAATCGACTCCAATAGACCAAAAATATATATGTCCACATGTGTGGACATACACGAAAAAAAACAAACGTAAATTTCTGGAAATTTTCGAAAATTACTTTATTAAACAAAAAAACTGTTTATACTACCTTAAACGTGTATAAAAAATATATTTAATCTTTATATTTGCTGTAATATACTGTTTTACGTTATTTCTCAATATTCTTAAGAAATTTAATTTTGTTGCCTAAAGGCATTTATTTCAAAATACGAATTTAAGAAATTATTATTTTAATTATTTTTGTTCTAGCACTTAGTGTCTTTTCAGTTATATTAGTAACTAGAAGGCAAACAGAAAAGAGTTCTATACAGAGCAGGCTATATAATGTTAAGTTATCTATTAATTTTTAAATACTCTTAATATATGCAGAGCTTAAGTTTTCTCTACTTTTTCTTATTTGTCGAATAATTGATCACAAAAGTGGTTTTAGTTTAAATGTTTTTTTTTTGCAAATAAGTTCGTCTTTTTTATTTTCTTCATTTCCTTTTATAACGGCACTATGGGAATGCGTGTGTATAAAGGTGGTGTATTTATACGGTGACCATATTTTTTTTATTAAAATACAGTGCAAGAAAAAATTAACTATTGTTTTAATTTTTTTTTTGTAGAAACAAACAAATACAGATTTATTCAAATACACTGATTTCGTATATCATATTACAAAAAAAAAAAAACTGACTTATATTTTTAGATGAATAAATTTGCATTTTCTTTTATATATTTTTAAATTCTATACAATTTTAATTATCGATTAGTTTTATATTAAAAAAAGCCTTAATGATCTCCTTTTTTATTTGGTAACTTAAATGTTATTGAAAACAGAAATCGATTGGAATATTTGATCACTTTTTTAAAATGTATAAGAAATGCTGCCTGATGCTTTTCTAAAGACTTATTATTCTGATTCCTTTTTTTAATTATTCTAAAAATGTGTAATTTTAACCATTTAACCATAATAAAACTATGCTCTATGTAACTATGTAGGAACTTCAAACAAAAGAACCCACTTTAGTACCTCAACTTATTGATATGCGCCATCCCAAGGTAGAGTTAAAAAAATAAAATAGCTATGCTACAACAAATATAACAAAACAAAAACCACACTAAACTTGTTGTTGCAAAAATACTTTAACAATGTCAAAATTATTGCTGTCAACTGTTTTGGTAAACACAATAAAACAACAACTTCTATTCTTGATTAATTTTTCACAAAATTCAGACATGTTCGTAATATTTGTGTGTAGGACATGCCTTCCGGGTCATTTGAAAATAAATTGACTGATTGGCTCAAAATCCTTAGATATATGGGCGAAAAAACTATATGACTTTAACTACCTTTTAAACACCCATATAAATACATACATGTATGTACATAGGTAAAACTGTATTACTTAACGATATGTTTTTACAAACATTGTGGTAACATGTTTAACAAAATATTTGTTTGAATTATAAAAATGCAGAACATATAATGAACTCGAAATAAAAAAAAGCTCTCAAATACAGTACTGTTATGAACGGTTGTATACGTGTCATTAACAAAAAATATTAATCATACGCCACAGGTTAACAATTGATTAACATAAAGAACACTCCTTAACAGGTCACATAAAATTTTCTACACGTATATTTTACAAGGACAAAATCAACGTAAGCTAATTTGAATTTTGTTGAAAAAGCAGTGAAGCCTAAACAAATCACATATTTATACAAATTACGAGTCAGTTCTTGTAACCATTAGTTCAGCTTAGAAGTACCTATAGCTGAAAACAACCATTACATTACATAAATTTAAAGTTAACTTTTTAAGATAAGTTTAAACCATTTCCGAGATATTACTGAACCACTAAAGGAAGAAATATCAGTATTTTATTTATTGCTTTACAAAAATGTCACTTTGTAAAAATTTTGCCTTTTCAGTATACTTAGTAAATCACTGGCTGTTATTTAAAGCAACACCTTACTTCTAAATTTTGTTTCCGAAATCCTGGTTTTCTGTTTTTACGGCATTCGGCCCAAAAAAAAAATCTTTGTACCAGAAAATATGAAATTTGTAAATATATTATCCACTACAGACTACAATTTTCTACAACCCATAGTGCCTTGCTATTACACAAAACACGAGCATGATGAAACTGTCAACCTTAGCAAAATTTTAATTGAACAACAACGACTACTTACTATAAAGCTTTGAGGAATGAATACGCCATTACTCTACAAAGATACAACATCCGGTAAATTACTTTGAAATAAAAACAATTTACTACAACAGGTTTTTAATTAAAATGGTGCCTGAAGACATCTTTTATAGTTGCAGTTTATTTAACTTTTTTGTTTGTGTGTTTGTGTTTTAACGTTTATATTAAAAACTGTTGAAAAAGGAATATTAAGGGTGCGTTTTAGTTGTCTTAAAAAGAGAAATTTATGCTAATCTTCAATAAGCAAAAGCTATAGAAAAGTTGTCTTAAAAAGATATATTTTTTATTTAAATAAGTTTTAAACTTGCATAAGCCTCCCCCGAGGCATTTTTTTATTGTAGTTTTAACATTAATTTCCAAACCTGTTATTGTAATTATTATTATCTCTAAATGTTCATCATCATATTAAAAAATTATATTTTATTGCAAATGGCTGACAGTTATTGCTTACCAATTTGTTTGTTAAAGTTCATTAATTAATGATCTACGAGTGCCTTCCAACACAGATTAGTTTATCTTTTTTGAAAGTTTAGTCTAAGGTTATGTCTACATATAAATATTTTAAGTTTCATTTTGTGTTATCAATATAAAAAAAGACTTTTACTTAACAACAATCCACTTGCCATAATGTCTAACAAATAATTGCATTTAATTTATTAAGCTCCATAAGCAAAGGGTTTTATAAATTATATTTGTGTTTATTAATAACATTTACTGAATATTATAAGGATGTGTTTCTGACGAGACAGTGATATCATTTATTTAATTATAGTTGTCATATAAAATTTCTTATTATTTCAAGAACGTATCTGTAGGAATGTTTATGGTTAATATATCTACAGGTTGTACTTTGAAAAGGGAAAGTGTTTAAAGTAACTGCAACGACAGTCCTTAGATGTCGAAAGCTTAAACAAATTTTAATAAAAATCTTGCAAAAGGAAGATGTTTTAGCTCTTCTTTTATTTAGATATGTTTAAAGGGTAATACATAATTGTACATAAGTATACAAAAAAAGTTTTTTAAAATTCTAAATAAAGTTTTAATAAGAACAACAAACCTCAGTGTGGTTCTTTAAAACTAAGTGCTTAATTTTTAACTCAAACCCAATTATCAGTGACAAACCACGCTTACATTTGTACATAAACGTGAATATACACAATTTTTATTTTTAAAATACTTTAAAACAACGTATAATTCATAAAGATCCATTTCATTCAAAGTCAGTTTATGAAGTGAAGTCTAATCTGCAGCTGCCGTCAGTGTATTTTTTTATTATTGTTCAAGCCTATGTCAAACAATTAATGTTAGTAGTGAGCAGTATACAGCCATTTTTATTAGGTTACTCATTCCACATTTGAATGACTTGGGACTGGAAAATATCTTGTTTAAGAAAGACGGTGCTACTTCGTATTTAGCAATTCATCACTTCGTAAGGCATTTTGAAGTCACGCGAGAAGTGTTGCATAAAACCATATTAAAGATTTTATGAAACGGTCCAATATACTTAGTTATTCCAACTGTCGGCGGTGATGAAGTTCATAACACCTTATTTTAGTCAACTTCTCAATTGTATATACTCAAACAGTTTAAAGCATTATTATTTTAAGTCTTTTTTTGCAAATAATGTAATAAATTCTATTAATGGAAATTTTTAGTTAAACATTTGTTTTAGAGAATTTAAAAAACGAATATCTATAAAATCGTTTCAATACCTTAAATCGGTAACGTTTACGTTTCAAATTATTTGTTTTGTAAACCTTTTAAGTAGACTCCACAATATAAATCAATAAACACTTTTATATGTTAATATATTTGCCAGCTCATCAAAATTGATGTCAATTAATAAAAACCAATAGATATAAAATTATATCTATGTATAGAAGTATGTTTGTATATTTTAATGCATGCGTAATTAAATGATTGAATATGTTTATTATAAATATATGAGTATGAATACATGTCCTTGTTATATTTTGTTTATATTAATTTAAGTCAAAACATGTACTAATTAAATAAACCACACTTTTGATTCTAATTGCTAAACCACAAAACTTTACATCAATTTAGGTATATTCATATAAATTTATTTTATGGAAAATAGAGTGCAACTAAAGTAGAGAGTAGATATGAATGTACATCTTAAAAGGGGTCATAGGTTTGAGGTAAATTTATTATAAATAAATAAACTGATGATTTTAAATATTAAGCGTTTTCAGTTGGAAGAATTTTTGTAGATGATTAGTGTGATAAAAAAGAAAAATAACAGCTGGTTTGTTTTTTTTTTGTTTATATATATGAGACGCTTAGTGCAATACCTCTGTAAACCATATAGAATCAAAAATTAATTTTATGTGCTCATTCTATTGCTAGGTACTGTAGCTTTAACATTTTAAGAAAATTGAATTGTTTTGGCGGTACTTTTAATGTTTATTAAGAACGAGGCTTTTTATCCCTCACCCCCATTGGTGGTAAATAAATAAGTACACAAATTGGTGATTGCATTATTAACACTAAAAAAATATTTATCTTAATGCCACAAAGGACTTTTATCTTTTTGTAACATCTTAAGTCGATCAAGCTATGTCCGCTTGTCTGTTAGAAACATTCTCTCGGCCAAACTATAAAGCCAAAACAAAAAGAAAAAAAAACTACCTAAACTGTTGACAGTTTACAAAAACACAGTTTGATATTGAAAATTTCCATTTAAAATCCATTTAATTTAACTAAACAATTTTAAAACTACTGAACATTTAATTTTGCTTTAAAGCTTACAATAAAACATTTTGTTACAAATGTTCATTACTTATAAGAGAACGTTATAACCTTATACAAAAAGGCCAATTTGGGTAGGTTAATACAGTTTAAACGGTAAATTCATCATACGCCTGAAATTCATAAACAGTTCTGGTTGAAATTTGTATAGACACTTTGTGGGCGACTGCCTAATATACATACGCACTGATGACAGCCTGATTAAGTAATCTAACTCATGTTTTTAAAAATTTTTTAACAACAAACAAAGTGTAGACAAAAATGTTTCTTATTGCAGTTCCTTAGAATAAATTTCTGCAGACAAAGATTTGTGAGCAAACGAAACATTCTTTGAAAAGTAAATATTCTTCTTCTATTCTATTGATTTTCCGCGCATTGTATGAATAAACTAAAATGGTTTTCTAAAGTGGAAAATTTTTAAAGAACAAAAGAAACTTTGTAAAAAATCTAAATTGAGTTTAGTTAAAGAAATGGGAAAAAAGTTTGTTGTTTCATTTAAACAATTTCCTAACTTAAATTAAAAGGGGAAGTTTTTTTTCAATTGTATAGCATATTATATAGATTTGTAATTAATAAATGAAAAACAATGACGTCAAAATCGTCAATGTCCTTCAAACTGCTTTAATACTGCTTTCTTTCTTATTACTTTAAGTACGCAGCTAAAAAGTATAGAAGAAGATTTGTTTGCTAAAATCTTATTGGCTTACATTTGTATAGGGTTTTAACAATTTTTTAATAACTTGACAGGTAGAACTTTGTATTTTTAGGCATTTCATATGTATAATAGATACGTACATATAGATACGCACATAATCTTGGGTTTTCACTGCAATTGATTTTAGACTGTAACGTTTAAGCCCTTTAGCCCTAGAAAGATAACGTTATTTTTTGTACGTTAAAGATAACGATACGTTTTAATATCGAAAAATATGTTCTTGATGTATGTTTTCATTGGGCTTTATTGAGCTTTTTATAATTAAAAGTGTTTTTTCAATAAAAATTATAATAAAATATAAAAAAAAAATTATTATAAAAAGCAGGAACATTCTTTCACAACAAACGACTTAGAAATAAGAAACAAAATAAAAAGTATACGTCAGGCAGACGTAAGCTTATGTTTCTAAGTTAAGATATGATAGTCAGATTTCTTAATACTGAACTCGAGCATAAAGCAAATGACTAAATTATATTAATATGTAATGTAATTGTTACCTATTTGCAGTTGTAATGAAAAAGGTGTGTTTTTTCTGTTCTTCAACCATGAGTTTTGATATCTGTTTTAAAAAGTTTAATTTAGTTATGTTAGCTGCCTCTTACCTTTGGTCATGGTGTTAAATAATTTTTTTTGAAACTTTTAAAACTTGAATGCTTTTGGATTTTTTTTCACGATACAAATGAATATAATTTTTTTAAAGCTCTGTTACATGCACCAAAAGTATATGTTGGCCAAAATATTTTATTTATGTTTAAGCTAAACTTGTGTTTCTAATAGTCAACTAGTCAATTCGTTCCTGTTCTGTATTCCGAATACGAAATTATTTATTCGTAAGTGAAAAATTCCGAATATATTAGTTGTTCTGTATCCCATTAATGTTAATGGAATCAAAAAAAAACACATTATTTTTAAATCAAATTTTATGAAAGTTTTAAAATTACAATTATAAATTAAAATTTGATATGTTTATTTTATTTTTGTATTTTATTTACATAGCCTTTAATATAATAACTACCAAAACAAATGCAAAATAAAAATGACCATACATTTTAACAAAAAAATTTTGAAACTACGCAAAATGGCATATTAATCTTAAAGACAACTAAGATTATTTACAGAATTTTAAACTAAATACGATTTTATCATTGTCAGTGGATTGTAGAAATCCCTAAAACAGCGCTTTCTTATATTTTCCTGACGAATTTTTTAGAGGTAAATTTTTTAATAACTCAAAATAAAAGCATTTTTTTTATTATTTTCTTAATTTTGTGTATTTGCAAATGTATTTTTGTATATTGTCACAAATCATATGTTTTGTTTGCATTTTCAATAAAAAATTTAGAGATTTGCGTGCATTGGGATTATGAAAGCACTACGGACTAGTCTTTAGAGGCGCTTATCACTATATTGTGCCTCCCTCCCATTGATCATTATATTATGGCCATATATCAGCACTCTGCCCTTGATCAGGAACCAATATTTGATTGGAGATTTAAGGTCATATTTCCCTCCAGAAGGGAATGGTGTATGAGCAACCTGGGAGGGGTCTATGGGATCAGGATTTACACAGACGGCTTTAAACTGGGCTGTATCGTCGGATTCGGTGTCTACTCCGAGAAAGTCGATATATGTGTGTCACACCGTCTACAGAATGAATGCAGTGTATTTCAGGCTGAGGTGTTTGCCGTTCAGAAGGCCTGTAGGGTGATAGGTAACATGAATATTGGCCGGAATATCGGTATCTTTGTCGACAGCTAGGTGGCATTTCTGACATTACTCTAGTCTGGGTCCCTGCGCATAAGGGCTACTATAGTAATGAACGGGCAGAGGAACTAGCCAAGGAAGGATCTGTTTTGGATGTCTTCAGTGCATGTGCAGTCGCAACTCCATTGAAAACCATCAAAAGAAGCATATTCAGTTACTTTCTTGGCAAAGTTTAATATAGGTGGCGAAGTATGGACACATGCAGGATTGCCAGGCGTACAGCGCAGCTCCTGAATTGTGATCGGAAAGACGTATCAAAGTTGTTTGCGATCCTAACGGGCCACTGAACGCTAGTGAGACACGCATAGCGACTTAGAGTTCCATGTAACGAACACTATCCCAGTTGCAAGGATGGCGATACTGAGGGGATGGTGTGTCCTCTTTTCTGTTTTTCCTGGGCAACTATATACTAGAGGACCTCCGTGAGGTGTCTGAGATCAGACTGAATGATCTACTGTGAAACCTGACGGCGACGGGGTGGATCAAGTACTCCTATCTCCAGGATTTCTGCTCTGGAGAATATTACATCTGAGGAGTGGTGTGGTTTTGTTAAAATAATAATAAAAAAAATATGTGCAATGTAGAACACAACATTTTCCAATTTTTTTATTACGAATAATTTTACAATTCCACATGAAATAATTTTACCCGGAATACAGAACAGATGCGTATAATTTATTTTAATATCGTTTATATTTTTGGACACTTTTTTAAGAATTATCATCGGAAGCATATAAAATAACACTATTAGTAAATATAACATAAAATTTCAAACATTTTTATTTTATTGAATTGAATTTCATAATTATTGCAGCGTAATATTTTCTTTTCAACAAGAGTTTGTAAACAATAAACCTATAAAAAAAACCAAAAGTTACAGCAGAAGCATTTAAATAAAATCATTGTTGCTTATCCAACCAATTGTATACATTTGTATCGTCTTTTCTTTACGTATGTACAAATCCATATATATTTTAAAATTCTATGTTGTTGTATGTTGTAGTAACCCTCATAACAAGAAACTTAATGACCTCTCTGCTAGCTGTTATGTGACATAATTCCCAGCTTAGCCATTACAAATGAGTGCTGTTTGTACCAGGGAAAATCTCTTTACTATACATCTATGTATATGGATGTTTACGGAATAGTACATGGCTTTTGGCTTAAGAAACATACAAAAGGAAATCAGTTAAAGACACTATTATACAGTTGAATAACATTTACAAGGATCATAACACTAAAAGGATACTGGTTAAGAAGCAAAAAAAATTCCTAAGCATTACAAAGAGAACAAATAGAAGAACTGAACTAAATTTTAAATACAATTGTAATACTTTGGTTTGTTTCTGGAAAAAAAGACAAAATTTTTTTGAAAGGTCAAAACAATTTTAGCAAATTGGTCAAATACCTAAGATTATAACACTGAAAAGTTTACATATGATAGATTTAGGACAAAATGTTATTAAAACAAAGTAAGAAACTTCTAAAAACATATATCTTAAATAGAAACATTTAGAAATGACCTACAGCTTAGAAAAAGAAACCCTTTTTCTAAAATGTATAAATAGTTTTTAAGCTTCAAATGTTTCATTTAAATTATCTTTAGCCTGAATTGTTTGGCGTTTACATATGGGACTTTAAAATATAGTGAACATTTTGACTTTAGTACTACAGAACATATAATAAAAACAAAATAATCCCTGGCAGTCATTTTGATACCTGTTTTTTTAAAAAAAAAGGTTTAAAATTTAGGTTGTGAAAAATATATAAAGTGATGGCGATCTTATCTGTAAACATCTAGAGTTTTAAAAAAATCTTTTACAAGAATTTTTTTTTTTTGTAAATAGCATATGCAATTATTGTCTTTATTATATTTTATTTGTATTTTGTTGTAAAGTTGGATAAAAAAATGTGGGTTTTTAAAGGTTCAAAAAGGTTTGCTTCTCTTTTAAAAATGAACTCTAATTCAAAAGCTAACTTATGTGTGTTAAATGCCTTATTCATGAAAATATTAATTGGTTCTAAGTTCTTATGATAGAATCTATATTTTATATACACTTAAATTTGTAATAGTCAGTCCCGACAGCAGGTGTTCTATTTCTATTTCAACCTTTTAAAATTTCTCTTTAGATTTCAACTTTTTTTAAATTCACATAAATTTTCTGTTTGAAATTATCATATTTTCTGTTGTTTTGTTACATAAAAATATAAATATTAAAATTGTTTTCCGTTTTACTCAAAAAAAAAAAATAGAAACAAAACAAATTCATTTGTATTTTTATACATGTATATGAAACAAACTAACATTATGCATCATCTAAAATGCATAGAATTTTTTTAACAAATAACCAATTTGAAATTTATTTATGTAGATATTCGCAACTATTTTTTTTTTGTCTACACATAGCTTTTTTTGTTTGTGTGTTCTAGTATACCAACTTATAAAAAAAAACAACAACAAATAAATAGATACATCATGTATATATTATACTATATAATGTCGTATTCTTTTTGAAATCAGCATATTTTTATACATGTAAGGGTAGATGGTAAAAAAATAAGAAAATATCTAACGTAATGTACACAAAAACACACATAAAAGAAAAATCGGAAATGGAAACGTTTCACTGTGTATTCGTCAGGGCGCATATATATACAAAGTAATTGAGAAACATCTAAGAATCGGAATAGAAATAATGGGTATAAACAAAAAATAATAAAAAATTAAAAAAAATAAATTTAAAAGAGATAGAAAATTAAAAATTAAATAAACAATGTTGCTTGTGTGTGTGGCTTTCTAGAATAAAAGTAGTATTTAATATAAGACACCCGATTGTAAAAAAAATGTGATATACATATAAATATAAAAATACTGTATTTTTATATTAATAATAAGATATTTATTTATAATAGTTTTTCAAATCAAAGTTTTAGCTGATCCTCTTTTAACAAATAAAATTTTAATCTAGAATTTACAGATTTTTAAAAATTTTCTTTAAGTCAGAAGTTTTAAACGTGCCATTTTACTGCAAAGTCTTATTTTATTTATTGATGAAGTTTTATTTCTAAAACAGTAGTAATTTTAAAGTAATACAGGGTGTCTGGTGGCAAATTAGTATTTTTAAATACGGATTTATCAGTCACGATGTCGCAGTGGTCGAATGAGCATCGCGCGTTCGCTGTAGAGACATTTTTTAAGAGTAATGATTCTTACTTAATTGAGAAGTTCGGTGTTCGACAAATACATGATGGACCGAGTGTAAATTTAATTCGTTCGTGGGTGCAGTGATTCTGCGCAACTGCTTCGGCTATGAATGTCCCACGGCCAGAGCCCAGTCGATCTTCAAAGACTCCCGAAAACATTGAACTGGTTGAAAGCAGTTTACGTGAAATTCCGCGACTTTCAATACGGAAGAGAGCAGCCTCAGTGGGATTTTTAAGAGCGATTATTCATGAAATTTTAAAAAAGGGATCTGAAGTTCCATCCTTTTAAAATTCAAATCGTTCAAGTACGGAAACAAAGTGACTTTGATTTACGCACAAATTTTTGTGAAACGATGTTAGGGCGTTTTCGCACTATAAATCCCATTTTTTTGAAGCAACGGGGCTCATTTTCACTTTCAGCAAGCAAAACTGCCGTTATTGGTTTCCAAGAACCCGCAACCATCGATTGAAGCATCAAAAACCATTGCATTGCCACAGGGTAACTGTTTAGCCCGCATGAGATAGTTGGACCATTTTGTTTCGAAAATTCTCGAGGTCAGGCGACTAATGTCAACGGTGAAAATTATCGATGCATGATTACGGAATTTTTTTGCCAAACCTGCGCGCTGATCCATCGTATGTTTCACGCACGTGGTTTAAACAGGATGGGACGACTGCACACACAGCCAGACCGTCGATGAATTTGCTTTGGGAAAATTTTAATTTTTTTTAGAGTAACCCAAGGCCGCAAAAAAGTTGTATTTTTTGTGAAGCATGTCATATCTATAATTATAATACTTGTTGTTTTTAAAGCTGGAATCTGTATTTATTTTCCTTATTTAACAGCTAAAACAACAGGATAAAATTTTATTGTTTATGTGATTGTTAGTCATATTAATATTTCAGAAAAATTATAAAAATATTAAGGTATATTCTTATATGTGTTTAAGCCATAGTGTCACCCTTAAATGTGCATACATTTATTTAGATACATTCTTATTATACTAATAGAATCTGTAAATACCCTGTAATGCTGAACTGTCATATATTCCTACATAATTGAGGAGTTAATGTTATTTTGTAGACTGCATTTTTTAATTATTTCATATCTTTTTGACGTATGTTTTAATGTAATTTTAACTTCAAAATAACGTATTTGTTGACACCTATTCAGAACTGTGGGGTATGTATATTTGTTCACATATATGCATGTACATACCTACATATTTTATTTGTATTGTCTATCCAACTAAAAATGACAAATACTTGTCCAAATTCCGCTTTTTAGCTGAACAAACAATGTCAATTTCCGTTTAAATTAATATCACGGAAGTTCTATTTTATTTAATGACACTTTACATACGAGTTGCACTGTATAGTCGAAATGATGTGTAGAAAATTGTT
>NDXZ01070940.1:7415-18772 GCA_003055125.1 Paykullia maculata | reverse complement strand
ATTGTTTAGCTTCAGCCATAAATGTATGGTCGTCAAAGGGTTAAGATTAGGCTGACTTTGGATAGTATTTCTGACAGTGGAGGTTATTGTTGGCATATCAAGCCTGTCATTCACTTAATTTTTTATGAGTCCCGAAAAAAGGTTTTTTTTAAAAATTAACTCGACTTGAGGCTTTCAGCCACCTTGAAACATATGCAACATATTTGCATGAATGTATTAACTCCTTCTTTGGTAATATTATAAAACTCCACCATGATGGGTTTATTTGTCGCGCAAGATGAGTCCGTTGCTCTTGCATCTTGCTCAACTTCTGTGTCACAGCTTATTTTTCTTTCGAATTCATCGCCCCAGGAGAGGAAGTGCCTATTTTTTTTTTATATTTAGTGATCGTTAATCATTCATCTTAAAAATATGGTTAAATTATTCGTACTAGAAAAATACGTCATCCTTCGTCAATTTGACTACGGTAAAAAATCTTCATCCATTTACAGCTTGCAAGTGGCTAACGCTATACGAAAAATGAGACCAAAATAAGCAGAAAAGCTGGTTTTAATTCGAAAATAAATTCGCGCGCCGTCGTTTTACGAAGGATGACGGTGAATAAGACAGTGAAATTTATCTTTTATTAAAAAATACGCTAAGTTCATGTCTGGATCTGGCTGGACAATAAGGTATTTTTTTTTTAATTTGTATATGTTTTTGCTCGTTTGTAAAGAAAAATTAAATGGTAAAATACTTTTTACAAAGGTGGTCATAAATTTCTCAAGTAGTAAAAAATATATTTTTCAGAAAATTATTAAAATCCGTAGGTAATATAAAGACAAGAGATTAAAGTATATAAAAACTGACCCTTTTCCGCTTATAAACAAAATTATAAAACTAAAACAAAAATATTACATTTTCATCTATAGATTTAAATCTAATATAAGAAGCAGCAGATTCCACCTGCTATATCAGGCATATTTCTTCAAATAGAAATGCATGTTAGTACTTTACAATAATGGTGGTAAATAAATTATTTTCTTTTTATGAATTAATGTTATTTTAATTAACCTCAACATCATATAACACACAAAAAATCTTTATACAATAAGACACACATGTTTTTTCCGGCTGTTGCTTATAGTATCATATCCTTTAAGTCCTTCAAAAACAGAAATCCTATAAGAGATCTCACCTCTGATAGAAATGTTACTTCAATTTTTTTTAGTTTTTTCAGATTTAATTAAATTACTTTAGTTACTTTTATTAAGTTTTCGTTTAAAACTTAGTCTAACAACAGTTTTGTTTAAGGAGATATCACTAGTCATACTAAAGGATAATGAATGTGAAAAACTTGCCTTTTTTAGCATAAAGTAGTTTGTTAGTAGCAGATGTGTACATTATTAAAAACAAAGCTTATTAAAAATTTTTTTTAGATGCAAACTCTTAATAAAAATCTGCTAAAGTAGAACTACTTTTAAGGTTTATTTTAAAAGCAGGAAATTTTGGTAAATACATTTCAAACACTTCTGGCAATAAAACAGCTCAAAACAGCAAATTTACAGAAAAATTTGTCTTTGCAAAGGGATTTAATTTAAAGGTTGTTTATCTATTTATTGTTTTTTAATCATAATAACAAGTTTGGTTTAATAAATTTAAAATATATTTATTGTTTTAACTACTTATTAAGGAGAAAACATCGTTTTATTTATATTTACAATATAGTGCTTTAGAATACTTCACTTATTACATACATACATACATATATACTTATGTACGTATAATTTATTTTATGGTGTTGATGTGTTTTTGCAAAATATTTTCTTTAAATAATTTTTAATAACAAAAAAAAAAACTCTAGTTTTTCCTTCGTTTGATCTTTGATATATTTTTCATTTGGGAGCAATATTATTGTTAAATTTTGTTTCTTGTCGCCAAGTTCGGAAAAAAGTGGCTAAACAGACATAAGTTGTAAATAATCTTATGTGAGTATATACGTAAGCGCATGCATGTGTATACATTTAAACTTTTAAAAGATTAGGGAGCTCTAAAACAATGAAAATATTTACGCCGCTTGAAATAATTAAAAATAAATTTAAAAAATTTTATTATTAAAGGAAAGTATTATTCAAGTTTGAGGCTGTTTTTTCTTTTTAATTAAAAAGGTTTGCCTTATTAAATTGTATTTGTAATTTCAGTACTTCAATTTTCAACAGATATAATTATTAGGAAATTAAGTAACAATTTAACAATTAACAAAACCTCATACAGTCACTATTTTTAACATTCCTTCAATGATTACTTATCCAGAGGTTGAACAAAATAATACTTTTACCTTAAAATATCTTAATATATAAATAAACTGATAATGATGATAAACGGATAATTAGGTCAAAGGAAAAAATCTAACTCTTATATAATATATAACAAATTTTAAGGAATTAACTTTTATCTTGATTAAAAATTGTTGACTGTTTTCTTTTTATGAACACCCTAATATCCGCTCCCCATGAACTATAGTAAATACAAATACAATTTTATATGAATGTACATATGTATGAATGTATATGTTGTTTCTTACAAGTTTTACTTTTACTTAATACATATTTGTTTTTCCATCTCTTAAATTGTGTTCATTTCCTATACTTATTTATAAAATACAGTTTATTCGCGCATATACATAGGAACATACATCTGTATATGAAGTATACAGTAGTATTCGTATCAATGTAGCAGCGTATAAACGCATAATGTTTTAAGAAACTTAAAAACGGAAATCAACAAGAGCAGATCTTTTTGCTTTATTTTTTTTTTTAAATAAACTTTTCGTAAAATATTAACATTTTTATTTATACATTTTGTACTGGTAGCGAAGGATTACATAAGTTGGAAAAAAACACAAACATACATATTTGAACAGAACTTACTTATTTCCATTTTCAATGCTTATCGTATCGTATGATGATTGCACTAACACATTCATACGCATACAAACGCAAAAACACATTTCTGGTTAAACTTTTTTTACACTGCAAAACAAAAAGAAAGAGTCAAAATAAAAATCAATTGTTTTTCTAATTATTTATTATAAAGGGTTTTTAAAATTTCTTCTAGTTATTACATACATTTGTTAGGTATAAGAACTTAATAAAAACTTGTGCTGTCCTTAATCAAATATCCCCTAGTGTAGTGAGAATTCGTTTTGTGGTATTTACGGAATTACTTTGGAAATTGGTATTTTCTAGTTGAGAACATAAAGTTAGCAAAAGCTAAATAAGTTTGTAGTTTTTTTATTGTCAAGGAAATTGCAAACAACATTTCGATTTGTACAAATATGGGGTTTATGAACTCAATTGAGGTTATGTTGGGTAAAAAAGATAATTGATCGTTTTAGCTGGTATTTATATAAAAAAAGAAGTCAATTTGTATAAAATTGTTGAAGTGCTAATAATATGAATTTTAAAAAACAAACTAAAAGTGTTTTCTGTTGTTTTTTATCTTCATTCTTTATTTGCAACTTTTAATTATGTGAACCTAAACAAAGTTTAAAAATAATTCATAACAAGGACCACACACAATACAAGACTAATTGATCAATCATTTTATTGTGTCTTCTGACTTAACGTGTGCGGGCCTGTTGTGCTATTACGTCGGCTGCTTGTGTAGAGTCGAAAAATGATTCACATTCTTATGATTAATCAATCACGCCTTTGTTATATTATACAAAAATGTTGTTTAAGTACTTAACATAACACGAATTTTTAATTAGGTAATGAATGTTACTTTAATGATTTTCTTGATGCAATTTCCTTTAAAAAAAAAAACTTTACATATAAAAAGGATATTTTAAACAAATTTGTAAAAGTGGAGAATTTAATTAAAATTTTGTATGAATCAAATTTATTTTAAAAGATTTTTTAATCAAACTTAAAAACTGATTGATATTGTAAAAACCTAGATAAGACTTTTCCGTATTTTTTTAACTGCAACATTAAAAAACTCAGATTTTTTAGTAAAAAGAGTATTTAATTGAGACTTATGTTGTTGTTTTACATCTTTCAATAGAAAAAGTTAAAACTTAAGAAAAATAATTAGCGATTTAGTAAATTTTTAAAGCGCCTTCGAAAACAACGGAAAAAGCTAATCTAGCCACACTGTGAAACTGAGACATAAACGTAGCTTTAATTGTCGCACAGTACATACATACATATACTTCCAAACGTATTGATTATAAAAGTAAATTTTTTACTTGACTAAATTGAATGCAGTAACGTAGTACTGGACGAACAGAAAACAACAAGGTATTTTGATTTCACTTTTTGGTGTCTTTGTGCACTTAAGTTGTTCTTACATGTTTTTTTTTTTAATTTTTTCTGTAAATGTCTCTCTTTTTCATTCCCCTTTTTTTTCTTTCTTGTCATACTTCAATATATTTAAAAATACATGAATTAAAGAAAGTTTAAAATGTCAAAAAAACCTTCCCATACTTTTTCTTACAATAACAAAATTTCGTTAACTAAATTTTAATGATTTTTATCTAAAAAAAATTTAACTTTTTTAAATAACTACCACAATAACAATAACAACAACAACTTATAATTCTACTTCAATTAAAATTAGACAAGGTTTATTCAATATACGATTCATTACAGAAGCGACAACTTATTTAGTTATTGGAATTTTAATCAAATAAATTAAAGAGGATATTGGTAATGAAAAAAGTACCCACAAATGAAATATTTTTAGATGCAAATTTGAATATTTGATCAAAAGTTTGGAAAATAAAACTTTTTAACATAAACAGGAAATTAAAACATTTGGACATGGAAAGATAAGAGGTGGAACAAGTGACACATAACGAACATGGAAAAATTTAACACAAACAAAATTGAAAAGTTTTTTTGAATACTTTTATCGCGATAAAATCATTTTTTTTTAGAATTTTAAGTATAAATTTACATAAATTATTTCCTTAAAATTTTAAAATTCCTATATTACTTTAAAATTCTTTATTTTATTACCTTCTTATAAAACAGTTACTTAAACATTTTTGAAGCATAGAAACAAAAATGTTTTTTTTAATTCCCAGTGGAACATAGAGCCGTCCGTAATACATATGTGAGAGGTGGGCATAAAATTAGCTCCATACATATAAAATTGATGCTAGTTATTGTTTGTGTGGCGAGATTTTTTAAATTATTCTAATTGTTTGTTATTATAAAAGGCAGGTGCTTCTTCTCAAATTAATAAAGTATTATTTTTATTATGAGAGAGCTCTAACAAAGACAATTGTCAAAATTGTGCAGAGAAGCTTCGACATTAGTATAAATTCATAGACACATAATCTTGCAATATCATATTATGAAAAATCTTATTACAGAGCATGAGTTGTCAAGGCGGCGCTTAAACAAGAACTTATTCATGTATGACATCTTAAAAAAAAATACAGGATCATTTTTTTTTTCTCCGAGACAGGTTAAGTTTTCATAGTTTTTCGGAATTTATTTTGAGTGCAACAAAAAATTAAATTTTGATATACAAAATTGTAAATAAGTAATTATGTAATTCTTAAATTAACCGATTTAGCTTGAAGCTATAAAAACGAAACGTAAAACGCTATGCATATCCTTCACACATGTGGCAGGGGTATGTATAGGTTCGTCATTACGCATTCCGTTCGGCATTTGCGACATTATAAAGTTCTGAATTCTTATTGACAGGGAGGACGATTTAGCTATGTCCGTCTGTCCGTTTGTTGTTTGAAATAAAGTTTTCGTAGCTCCTATAGGTCACTTACAGTTCTATGTGGTATTAAACTTTTTGAAATATTTAAAAAAAAATCAGTGGTGAAAACTGGCGATATCCATTTATAACCAAAAAAAGACGACCACCTTTTTTTTGCACAAAAAAGGTGAATATTTTGCAGTTTTTGGATAAACTTTAGATATGTTTAAAAAATTAAAACTAATTGGCCCAGATTACGCAAAGATATAGGCAAACAACTTATACGGATCAAAATTTTTATCAAAAAATATCAAGTTTTCTAAGACTTTAACTGCCTTTCGTACATGTATATACAAACATATATACATACACTTCCTGTGATATATATATATACATGGTAAAGAGTATATACGATTTGGCACAGCCTAATAAAGCGCTCTTACTTGTTTTTTATTAACACTGCAAATTGCATTACTAAAGTGCAATGTTATGGTTCAGTCTGTTACTTTGTATGATAATTGCGAATATTGAAGCGGTGCCTTTACTGAAAGAGGTATTTTGATGGTAACGCATGCTGCAATTTACATTTGATTTTAGATTAAAAATGCATGTTTTTAATTGGAATCTTATAGGGTATGAATTTATGGGCAGCACAAGTTGAGAGGTCGAGCCAGGTGACAAATAAGATGAATCTCTTTAAGGGCGATACATTTTTCGCCAGAGTGCAGCGAATTTGAACTTCTTAATATTTAAACGGGAAATCTATACATTTAAGCACTTTCATCGTAATATTTTTGCAAGAACAAAGACTCTGATGCAGAAATGAAATCTATTGACCTGCTTAATGAAGTACAATAATGTTTTTAAATTTTATGAATATTTTTTGATGTCTTATTTATTCATCAACTTATTCATATGATGGTGAAAAATGAATGGTTATTATAAGGGAATAAAAACAAAAGTGTTCATGCAAAATTTTATTATAAAAAAGTTTAATTTCTTTTGCTTTCATTTTTAAGGCATAATTTTAAATTATGGATATATTAATGCATTTGAGAAAGAGTTTAATGTAATAAATTTAATAGAGAAGTCTCGCAGCTTACAAAATTTGAGGCAAAATTATTGCCCTTGCAAAAGCTACAAATTGTTTTCCATTTAAATTACGTATTGTAAGGACCTTTGAGTTCTCTTTACTCATGTAACTGTCAACATTTCAATCGGGAACTTTCTTATTTTGTTTGTTCGTGTTTAGCTTCCTAAATCAAATTGCTTGATGAATATTTTTTTTATTTATGGTTGGCGTATGAGTAATATTTAAATAAAAATAAAATAAATATTAAAAAAATATATATTAAAAAGATAATAATTTTTTAATATTTTTTCTATTCTATGTGTAAAGTATTAAAGGTCAAGTAAAACAAAACTATAAATAGAAAAGATCAGAACAGGGCAATAAGAAAAAATGTTTATTAAACAAAAATGATTTAACAATGAAAATTTGCATTGTTACATCCGTAAAACTTCGTGGAGGTGTTTCTTAGAGCATTCCGCTTGCAAATAACGTAAATATTTTGTGTCGTTTTCTCAAAAGGATTGGAGTATCCGAAATACTATAAGACGTAGGTTACCACTTTTCATAGATCAGTTTATATTTATGTTACACATCTTTATAAAACGATTCTGCATCCAGCATAATTCCGTCTGCTCATATTAGGTAAGAAATTAAGAAAGCGCTAAATTTTTATTTAAAAAATAAATTATTTACTTCGAATAATGACATTATATGTCTAAAAATATTAATGGATTGATTTTGGAATTTTATTACGATAAACAAAAATGTCAAAAAGTCAAAGAATCCTTTTTTTGTAGCGTTGCGTTTAAGACATAATGACAAGCCATTATTATTTTGGTTTTCCTAAGAGAAAAGACAAAAGGTTTTTTACAACTAAACCTAAATTAAACGAGACTCATAACTCGAGACTGTAATTGAACTTAAACAGAAGGAAAAAGGTCTGCGATACACTGTGAAATTTAAACTTCTATAAATACATGTTTATTATACGTCAAAAGCAATTTTTTGTGTAATCTTATTTAATGTGTAGCGTAGCGCAATAACCTTATTAGGTGCCGATGTCACAAGCATAATATAAACTCGATAAATTTGTAGAATAAAAAATAAAATACATAATAAATAAGGCACCATGAAAAATGGCCCCAAAAAATTCTTTAAATATTGGCTAAATGATGGCCCCAAAGAAAATGAAAAATTGCCCCATTTTTTACTTTGAAAACTATAACACGAAAATTTGGGATTTTTTTCCTTTTTTTTGGGGCCATTTTCATTTTTGAAATCACCTTAAACCTTTTATAACTTTTAGCACTTTTTTAAGCGAAGCCTTAACAGCTTTTTTGGAAAATTATTTTTTACTAGTAAAATCTCATTTTCATAAACACTTTTCAGTAAACCATTTTAAATGGTATCGAAAAATAAAAAAGGCTCAACTTTTTTAAGAATTTTGGGTGATTCTCGAAATAAAAGATCACCCAAAGTTCAAAATTGAAAAATTACCATAAAAAACGAAAAAAGTTATTCCAAAAAAAAACAGGAAAAATTGCCCCAAACTTTTGTGTTGCTTTTTTTTCACTGTAAAAAATTTGGAGCCATTTTTAATTTTTGATATTGGGGCAATTTTTAAACTTTGGGGCCATTTTTCATTTGCCAATATTTTTCCTGTTTTTTGGGGCCATTTCGCATTTTTCAGTTTAGGGCAAATTTTTTATTTTTTAACTTTGGGGCCATTTTTCAATTTTCCTTAGTATCTTTGGCCCCAAAATTATAAAAAGTTTGGGGTTATTTCAAAAATGCAAAATGGCCCCAAAAAATAGGAAAAATGGCTCTAAACTTTTGTGTTGTTGTTTTCAATTGGGTTTTAAATTGGGGCCATTTTTAATTTTTACTTTCGGGCCATTTTTCATGGTGCCAATAAATAATAATATATTTTAAGATTTATTGAAAGTTTATTAAACAAAATTTTCGAAAAATTTGTTTTTTAAACATTTGATAAATTTAAAAAATGTTTATAAATATGGCGGTTATTTAAAACAGTTTTTTAATTTAGTGCCAAATTTTACTGGGCTTATTGGTCATTAACTTGTTGTTATTTAGATAAGACAGCAGAAGCTAAACATTGTTTTCCAGAAAAGAAAATATTATATTTATATTTATTTCATAGCAGAAGGTAGACAAGCAAACCGGATAACATATTGAAATAGCAATTTATTAATAGAAGTTCAAAATGACCTTAAAGAACCTTTGCCTTTTTAGGTAATTATGCCATTCCCATACTTACCTTCTTTAGCTTAAAATAATCGAAAAAATTTAACAGTTTTTTTAGTTTTGTTTAACATTTCATATGTGTTTTCTTTTTTGTTTCATTTATTATTATAAGTAGGCTTTTTTCATGTAAAGGATATACTAGAACATCGCTTTTGTTTTTTTTATTATTTCTTTGAATTTACACTTACATGGCTAATAAATTTGATGTTTGTTTTTTCTTTTTTTTTCTGTTTTATTATTATTTAATATTAAATAAAACATACAAATACTGCTTTTTCCGTTCGTTTTTTATTAATAATTATTTGTTTTGTTTTTCTGCTTGTGTCTCGTTTAACTGTTTTGTTTTAATTTAAAGGTGTCTTAAAAAATTGTTTAAATTTAAATGTTTTTTGTTTTTTATGTTAATAATTAATATGTATATGATTTCTATAATTTATTTACTTGTTGCTTTATAAACTATATGTAAATTAGTTTAAATATTTATGCAGTTTTTGTTTTTTTTTGTTGTTGTTTATAAATAATGACTTAATGACACTTTTTTGTTTTATGTTTTTACTACTTTTACGTGCTAAAATTATTTACAATTGATTTCTTAATAATTTTTTGTTTTTTTTTTTTTGGTTTTTATTTATTGTATAATTATTAATATTTTGCTTTTTGTTGTGGTTTGTTTAAATGTATATATTTATTTATTTTACTTCAATGAATTGCACTAAGTTCTCTCTAAAAAGGTCTGCGTTCCTAATTTTTATTATTCTTACTTTTTCTTCCATCCATCTGGTAACCCTTTTATTTATTTTCTGGTAAATTTTCTGTTTTATTTTAATTTTTTTACGGTTTGATTTTATTGTGAGCCCAAAAATTAATAGTGATTTTTTTTTATTTATATTTAAATTTTTTTTAATGATTTGTTTTATGCAAAAACTATTTTTTGGTTTGAAGTTTTTGTTGTTTTTAGATTTTCTATTTCTTTTCAAATAGTTTTTCCTTTAGTTGTTTTTTTTTTGTATATATTAAAAATATTTGGATTAAAAGTCAATAAGTTTTTGTTTGTAGTTATGAATTTAAGTTTAATTTAAATGTGTTTTAAGTCTAATAGTTTTTTTACCTTTTTTTGGTTTTTGTTTTAAAAATGTTTTTTAACTTTAAAGACAGTAACAAATGTGTATAAGGAGATTTTTAATATTTAATAATTCATTGAAAAAGTTCGTATGACTAAAAATGTACGTCGGCATTTTGTACAACCTAAAAGGCAATTAATTAAAATCTGTCCCTCATTATTAAGATTTCAAATAATTTATTATTTTATTAACATCTTAGTAAAATAACTTTGAAAATATTTTCATAAAACTTTGAAAAAAAAAAGAAAATAATTCAAAAGAGAAAATCTTCTAAAAGGGAAAAGTTATGAACAAAAAAACCTTTTTATATTGATTCCTTTTAAAATATAGATGTTTCTTTATTTGAACATTTGAAAAAATGTGGGTTAAAAAGAAATGTATCATTTGATGTGACACTTCAAAAGTAATATTATTCCAGATCCAACTTACATTATTTTGAACAACCTTAATATTTTAAAACATTTCCAATCTCCAAATTTCAATAAATTTACGATAAAGTTAATTGCTTTTGTTCATAAAATCAAAATAAAGTCAACTTCTTTCCTTAAATTATTATGGAAAAATGTCTAAAACCAGATGTTTTGTAAGCCAGATTTTAAAATTTAATACTAGAGGGCTGTATTACCTTTGTTTTATTTGGCGTTTGCTAATTATATCTTGCTTCTCTCAGCCGCTAAAGTGTCTATAATTGCAAATAAAATAATTAGATTTAATTCTGTATTTCTGTTAATGTTTTCGTTATATAACACTTTAAGCTCTTTAAACGCTATTATTATGACACACCACAGATCCGTACAACAGCCATGTTTTTAGATTTCTGCCGCCATTTAAAAGAATTTTTTGTTGAAAAATCTTTTAACCTAAAATAAACTTTATCATAAATTTATTACTTAAAAATAACAATTTCTAATAGATTAAGAATTGTTATTTTTAAGTTTTTATTTTTATTATTAATTTTTCTTAATAAAAAGTAAACTTTAACAAAGTTTATGAAAACATGCGGGTTTTTTTGAAGTTTTGTTTAAATATATCATGAATTGTATTTTTATTATTAGGTTTCTTTGTTTTTTTGTTAAATATAAATATTTTTCTTAATTTTTTTTTTAATTTATTATAATGATGGAACGAAAACAGTCTTTGGGTATTCATTACATTTTTTTTTTATAAAATTGAATTATTTAAATTAGTTATTA
>NDXZ01070903.1:0-17557 GCA_003055125.1 Paykullia maculata | reverse complement strand
CAATACCGATTTTCTCGAAAGCATTTCCCAAAGTTCGATACCACATAGAACCCTGGAGCTACGTAAACTTGATTTCAACATACACACGGACAGACGGACATAGCTAAATCGAATTCTCTATCTATAAGGATCCCAAATATATATACTTTATAGGGCGCAAATGAATATTGAAGAAATTACAAACGGAATGACAAACCTATATATACCCTTAACACATGTGTGTGTGTGAAGGGTATAAATATTGCTCGTTCTTAAGGCTTTCTATCCAGAACTCGCTTAAAGGGCGCTTTTTCCGAATAACTGCTTGTTTAATGCCACTTTTCCTTTAAAAACATTTGCTTTTTTTAAAGCTACTTTTTCTGTAGAGATTGTTTTTATTTTATAGCTTTCTTTGCCACCAAAAGAAAAATATGACTGTTTTAAAATCACCTTTTTTAATGAAGCATATCCTTTTCTATTTGCAGCATCATCATCGCGAATCAATAATTGAACCACAATATGATACATTTTGTCAAGGTCATGCCACAGCGATATATATCGATAAATTTTCTCGATTCTTCTTTCCATTCTCATTTTTTATTTTAAACATCGTCTACTGGACAACATTTCTGTAATATTTAGGAAACATTTGTAAGATAATCATCACAAACTTTTGCTAAAAATATTACTAATAAAAAAAAAACCACATAGACATTTGTTTTAAAAATGTTATTCGAAAAAAATTACACAGTTGTTTTGTGTTACAAATATTGAAATGATTTTGTTTTTTTTTAAATTTATTTTTCAAAATTTACTATATTCAGAATATAAAAAAATTACAAATTAAAGGAAACTAAAAACGAAAAATGATACATACATACATATAAATGTATGTGTGTATGTTCATGTATATTTATATGTATATGTATATTATATTCTTTAACCGATTCTTTGGCATAACATCGAGTATAAAGGTTTTGTTTTTTAAAGGGTTTTTGACAAATATTTTTCACTATATAAGAGGATATATTTAAATTATAAATATATTTATATTCATATACATACATATGTATGTTAAACAATTGTTTATTTTTATTTATTTAAGGATTAATCACATTTAAAGACATGGTAGATTTTTGTTAATTAAATTTGTATAAATGATTATTTTCCCACTGAAAGGTAAATTCAATGTATTTGTTTTATTGAAAAATTCCCAACAAGCAGTGAGTGGATTCAATTTTTGTATTTAACTAGTTCTGTTTCATTTCTTTTTGTTTTTTTATATATATATTTTTTTTTTAATATTTAATTTATAAAAAAATGTCAATTACAAAAAAAAACTATATGCTATAGAAAGAGGAAGATTTTTAATTAATTAATACAAGTAAGAAAAACAATTAACAAAACAATACTTATAAGATAGAAAAAAAATAATTATTACAAAAAAAAAACGATAAAAATGGTTATAATTAATTACACAATTTGCATATTGCAACTGAAATGCTTTTTGTTTGTTTCTTTTCTTTATGTTTTTTGTTTTTGTTTGTTTTAGTTTTTAAATTATATACAGAAAATATTAATTAAACAAGACTTTGTTTTAAAAACTTACTTCAACAAACAACAACAAAATTTGTTTTGACCTAATAAAAGAAAATACGCTCTCGCTCTCTCTCTCTCTCTCTTGTCAGATTTGCAAACGATTAACTAGTCCGTATAGAAAAAAATTATAATCAATATCAATTACTGTAAGCAAGCCTGTATCTTTTCTATCCACTCTTGAGCCAAATTAGCATCCATGGCATATAAATTATAAGTGCGTCGACATGTTTTTAACTAAAAGAATGAATAACAAATAATTTCATTAAAATAAATCAAAAGCACAAAAACACAAACATCCTTAAACACTTACGTCAAAGAATCCTTTATCATCAACACGTTTTGTGCCAATTTGTGTCGGTTGTGCGGCAGTAACAGACTGAACTTCAGCTAAATCTGAAAAAATATAAAAAATAAATATACTTGCATTTGATTTTATGCAAACCTCTTTTTAAAAGAAAAAGTAACATTAAAGCAAACAATTTTTCTATAGAAAACTTTGCATTTAATTAAGCAACTTTTCTATCGAATGCCATTTTTCAATCGATAATGCTGCATTAAAGAAAACAACTTTTCTGCAGACAGAGTTGCATTAAATTTACTATTAACAAGTAAGAGCGCTATATTTGGCGGTGCCAAATCAAAAAAAAAATTTTTTGCCGACATCTCAAAAAAAATTTTTTTTGCCGATATCTGAAAAAAATTTTTTTTGCTTATTCTCGAAAAAAAAATTTTTTTAATTCTCAAAAGGCATGTCTAATTTCTGATTGTTTGATACCAATAACGCGTCCGTACAACATCGGGGGGCTGAGGAAAGTTGATTTCAACAGACTGACAGACGGACAGACGGACATGGCTCAATCGACTTCCCTATCTATCGCAAATGAATATTGTAGAAATTACAAACGGAATGACAAACTTATATATACCCTATCACCTAAGGTGAAGGGTATAAAAAAGCAATTCTATTATAGAACTGTTTTTAAAAAAGAGTTGCTGAGAGGCAAAAAACTTTTTCATTGAATAAGTTTCTTTATAGCAATAAACTTTTATACAAAACTAGCTGACCCGACAAACGTCGTTTTGCCAAATTTTTTTTATTTATTTATTTTGCGTTTCTAGACTCATAAACTGAAAAAAAGTACCCTAAAAGTTGAAACAGTAATTTACTATTAAACGCAACCCGGTTTTCCCCCTTTTTGGTACTTTTTTAGTCCCTGTTTTAGTGTCTAAATTTGTTTCTCAAATAGTTGTCTAAATAGTAGTAGAAGCTTAAGTGAAGCTTTTCATGAATTCTATCAAATTTCCAAAAAATATATTTTTTTTAAAGTACCAAAAATAAGTACGATTTTATCCCTAAGTTATAATATACAAAAAGTACCAAACACCATTCCGCTTATTTTTTGAGTAGAAATAATAAAAACGATTTTATCCCTAAGTTATAATATACAAAAAGTACCAGACACCTGTCCGCTTATTTTTTAAATTTTGTTTCTATCTTGTTTGGTTTAGAAGTTTAAGGGGCCCCAAAAAAGTACCAAAATATAATTTTTACCCGTTTTTACCCCCTAGGCAGCACAATTTGTAAAAAGTACCAGACAATAAATTTTGTTTCTATCTTGTTTGGTTAAGAAGATGGAAGGTTACCGATTTTTCCCTTTTATACCTCCTAAATATTTGAATTTCCAAAAATCCCTTCTTAATGGATCTATACAACGGAAGAAGAACCCACAGTCAAAATTTCATGTTTCTTACTTTATGCGTTTGGGCTGTACAATGATGAATCAGTTAATTAGTCAATTATTAACGTTACTCTATTGAACATTTGGATGAAAAGTGGGCGTGGCATCCAAAATTTCCCAACAAATTTTAGCCTATTGTTTCTTTGAGACTATTAGTAACATGCTGTTCAAATTTAAAAAAACCGGTCCAACAGTGTGGCCAGCTATAAAATACAAACATACAATCTTTATATATATAAAAAAAAGTTGCTCTAAAGCAAGAATTTTTTAAAGAACTTTTCTTAAGAAAAGTTACTCTTAATCAATCAATTTGTCTATCAAAATATTTCCTTAAAAGCTAGCAATTTATCGATAGGTCGCCAAGCTCTAGGCCAATAATTTTAAAGAAAATATGGCTTTGTTTTAAACAATATACTCTCTCTCTCTCTCTCTCTCTCTCTTACCTATAAATCCCTTGCATGTAGAATCCTCTGAATCATAATAACGTAGTTGATGTTTTATGGAATCCAAAACAAACCAACGTTGTTTCCAGTTTTTCAACAAGGCACCACGTTTATAAAGATGTCTTAAAAAAATAGAAGAATTAATAAAAATATTGAAATAAAATACATTCAAAAAGAATTTATAAAAAATAACCTTAAAGAAAACATTAAAAGAATACAAATTTAATTTCTTACTTACCCCTCATGTGTACGATTTTCAGCAACATTACTACTAAATTGATTATAAAAATGATGTGATGAGGTTCGTGCGGTAGTGGCAGCACTTGAGGCAATACTCGATGTATCACCCTGCGATATATTTACATTCGGCGGTACCACGCCTTCGACTGCTTTGTATTTAGTGCAATTCTTTAACGATAATTCAGTGCACTTTTCATGATAGGAATTGCCACAATCCATGCAGCGATAACCCACTGGGCCCCATAACAGCTTTGTACAGTGGTTACAATTGGTGGGTGTGGTATAGGGATGCTTTTCAAAACGATGCGGATGGAAGAATTTATCCTGGTAACCCGATAAGCGTCCTTTCATTATAATTTCCAAAGTGGACCGTTTATGCTGCAATTTGCCATGATAGAATATACTGCTAAGAGAAGATTTGCGTTCGACACGTTCAGTACGCGGCACCTCCAGACTCGTCCACACTTGTTGCCATTTTTGTGACAAATGTCCTCGTTCAGTTTCCGCTTGTTTAACTTCACTTAGAAGACAGACAAATGTGTTGGGATCCGATTTTTCAATGTTATCATAACCAGCTGATATAACTATACGTTTCCCCTTTAACTCGGATAAATCGAGTTCATCGTCAGCATTGGTGAGTTCCAAATCGTAGGGTGGTCCCTGAGCCAATTCCTCATTGGTATAGTAAGACCACAAATCCAAGGCAGCCGCACAGCTTTGTGGTCGCAGAACATCGTCTTGTTGGCAATAAATAAAATTGTAAAATATTTGAGATTTTGTATGTTGTCGTTCGATATAGTCGAAAATCGAGTGACCAATGCGATTAAAATTCACTAAAGTTTTGCTTCGCATATCGACCGGATAAACACCCGATTCATCATCGGAGCCATTGCAACCTGTTAAAGGAAAAAGTTGCAAAAGATCCTGTAAAAGTTTTTCAAAGCACACATCAAAAATCATCTTACCTTTGTGATTACCAATTAAATGTTTTGTTGACAAAGTACTTCTTTTATCTTCCACCGATGTTATGCCCATATCAAAACGTTCTACTTCACAATCGAACAAGAATGTACGAAAACGACAAGACACTGTGTGATAGGCTAAGAAGCGAATATAAAACTCATTGAATTCAAAGGCTATGGGAAATTGTTTTTGTATCTGATGGACAGCATCCAAAAACTGCAGGAATGTGGGAGCAAATGCTATATTTGAACTATTGTGTGAAGGCTTCAAATTGCTACGATGGGCAAAACGATGGCCAAATGCAATCCATTCCTTTTCGACGAGTACACGAAAACCATCAATGGTGCGATAATGGGGATCTAAACACAACTGAGCTATGGCCGATATTTGGGCAGTAATATCCCAACCATCTTCTAGGGAGAGCATAACAGAGGCTTCTTGTAAATCGATTAAATCAACAACGGCACCCGATAATTGTAACAAAGACGAAATCTGCTGCAACCAATCAGATTGTTCAATGTTCTTTGCAAACGTTTGATCAGCGTCGTTATTATTATTCGAGGGCAAACTAGCACGCATAAGTTTTTTAAATGCAATACGGGAATGCCTTATATCCGGATAGTCTACTGGTATAAATTCAGCTCCTAAATCCGCATTTACGCTTGATTTAGTTTGCGATTTTTCACCTAAAACATATAAACGTATTTTTCGATAAGCCGATGCTGTAGAATTCGAAACTGCCGAGGAGTTCTTAATGGTGCCAGCCTTTTGTTTGGCCTCATGTGTTGCCGACAAAGCGGACTTGTTCTTACGTGTCACTTCCGGCGTTAGCGAAGTATTTAAATAGTGCAAATCATCTACGGTGGAGGTATTTAAGAGCAAAGAGTTCATGGACAAATTAATGCCTGATAAGTTGTATTGGGCGAGTGAAATATTGGGCCTCGGCATGGTGTCTATAAGAGACATAAAATATTTATCCTGTTCATGATAATTAGCCACATCGTTCGACATAGTATTTGAGCCGGTGGAATTTTTTAACATGCCAATAACTGATTTGCTGTGCGGCAAAGCGCCTCTTATCAACAATGCGCCATTGCGGTGACGCCAAGTGGGCACAGGAATACGTTGGCTCTTGTAGCAACGACCTAGATGAGTAAGAGCGGCATCATGTACCTGTAAAGGAGCCACAAAAATAGCTGGATAAGATCTACACATGCTGTAATTGGAGTTAACCGCAGTTATGCGAAAACCACTATGTGCATCCTCAAAACCCAAACGCTTCCAGTCCTTAACGTAATTTCTTTCACGCATGCGTTCTACATCCTTAGCAGTAGCAATTCGCGGCAATGTCTCATTATTGCACTCGAATTCATCATCTTCCAGTTCGTCGTTTTGGGAATGTGTTTCCAAAGCGTCAACCGAAGCCACCATAGTATCAAAATCCATACCCGGATTTAGCAGTTTACGTTTGGGGGTGAATTTTTGCTTGAGACCAGCCTTTTTGGCTGTGCGCATTAATGTTTTCTTAGCAAAACCCTTCAACGTTGAGTATTTCTCTTTGGCCTTAAGAGGAGCCGCTCCGTGTATTATGGTGCCATACGATTGAAAAGCAAAATGTTCAAATTCATCTATGGGATGCCTGGCCTTACACAGTATCTTACGAAATGATTCAATCATTTCGGGTGTTACCTCTAAATCAAAGGCAATTTTCATAAGCTGGAAGGTGCTTGATCTCAATTGCAAACCCTCGGGCATCGTTTGATCTGAATGAGCCAAATACAAGACCGATATTTTCTTCTCCTTTAACAACGAAGAGATGGGAAACGCCCTTATAATAGTTTGTTCACATGCTAGAGGATCACAGGGATTGCCCTTAAACACTATGCGATAGTTGGTAAGAAATAAAGCTCCTTCGGCTGGTATTAGACTTTGTGTATCATCTTCCCTCCCGTCGGCCATAAGATAACATCTTAAATGTTCTGTTACGATTTCTTCGCCCGGCAGCAAACAAGGTGTCTGTATTTTTGGTTTTTGTACATGGGGATGACGTTTAGCTTCTAAATACACCGATTCCAAAGATTCAATATGCATGTGTACAACACCGGGCACCATGTCGTGCAGGTTGCGTATGTGTTCAGAGGTAACGCCGCCTTCAGTGCAAACACGATCTATAAAACGCGAAACAATTTTGCCAACTGCCACCCCCACCTCGGAGGCATCGTTCTCCTCGAAACCCTCGTCGGAGTGTTCACTAAGACTGTGGGAACCCATTATGCTGAAAATTGTAAAAATATTAAAGATTTTATTAAAACTTTTTGATATAAGTTTTAATCAAACATCAAATCAAAGCAAAACAAATTAAAATAAAAAATTTTGTTTTTATAGAGCAACTTTTGTATAAGAAGAGTTGTTGTATTTAAATCAATTTTAATTTCACTTAAACGTAGAAATTCTCTACACTAACCTATTTGAGACACTTTGATTATCATCAAAACGAAATGCTTGCTTTGGTTTTTGATGACCCACAGCATTCACATCCGGTGGTATGAGCAACGAAACCATTCTATTCGAATAGTGTATGGCCTGACTGTACAATGTCGATTCTTCTGACTGGGCCAATTCCTTTTTCTTCTCTTCATCGATGGTGGGTGATTTACGCATTTGTTCTGCAGTTATTTCCAAAGCTGTAGGCTCTTCCAGGGGCACATCATCTAGTACACAGTTTGATTCCTTTTTGTGTTCATTTGCGCGTCTATGTTGCATATACAACGCTTTGATATGAGTTTGTACGTCTTGATAGAAAGTCGATTCCCAAAATTGTAAATTCTTCCAAATCGGATGATCCTGTATGCAAGTGTAGGCAAATTGTATGATGCCCGTGGAAAGTTTACGGCAAAATATGGTGGACATTGGTAGTAAAGCGGCCGCCACAGTGTATTCATCGATGCCAGTAGAATTTTGTAGAGTTTTATTCATAAACTTAATGACCAAGTCGAATTGTTGATGATCCAGCACCGCCTTATTACCATGCACGTAACCGAAAAGTTCGCGGCAGAATATTAAACGAGCATCACGATGTTTAAGGGTACGCGTAACAGCTGGTACCAGTTTTCTTGCGTCGGCTATTTTATTTTCAAAAATATAGGAAACACAAGTTTTCAAAACTTCTAAACGTCTGGCGGAATTAGAGAGATTTGGTCTGACATCCAAAACTTCTGGCAAGCGAGGTCCCATGGGTATTGTTCGATTTTGATTACGTGCTGATGTCAGCCTCGGTTGTATGCAATTCTTCCGTATGCCATCGTTAATAATTAACTCAACCTTTTCCGAACAGAGTCGTGGAAAGGCAGGTTGGTGTATGCGATGAGATGCACCCTCCGGGGGACGTAATACTTTTTGTACATACATTTGTTGATTAGGTGTTTCGTTTTCATACAAGACTTTACCCAATTCTGCAATGTGTATTTGTAAGTAATTTCTATTATGGGCCTCGGATTTCAGTAGTTCATTCATAGAACTATATAGTTCATCCCAAGCATCCGAGGGCCTCCAGGGAGGTCCTCGCTCATTAACAAATGACGTAAAGAACATACTGTCCAAAACGCGATATAAAAATTCACTTTCTATTAAATCTCTGGCACCTAAAAAGCCAGCTTTATGAAAAGTTATTACCGGTTTAGGGTGTATCCTTATCAAGGTCAAACATGATCTATAGCCCTGTAAAAGTTGAGCGAATAGACGCATAAAGATGGCTCTCAATTCCTTATCGATGACAGCTTCAGTTTTAGGATAATTTGTAGGTTTTTCTTGCGACGGAAACGCTAAATCGGACTGGGAGAGATTCGGAAAGAGTATCATTGTCAATAATTCCTGAGTTTGTTCCCACAACGGTGAGGGTAATACGGGTACGGGTGGTGTGAGAGTTGGTGGTATTGTTACTAAGCCACCATCTAAATCTACAACGATGACATCTAGTAAATCTGTAATTTCAGTTTGTAAAGAACTGTGTATGCCCATAATGAAGGGTGTTGGCGTTGAGAGTACTTCCGTTAAAGGGGCCGGCAAAATAGGAATATACACATGCGTATAGCGAAAAGGATACATAAGAGCTACTAATGCCTTACAACTGTCCGTTAGGTGGGAATAGCTTTTCGAGTGAAAGAGTATTTTATTTTCAGTCATAACGGCGCACAATAAAATCAAAACATTTTTAATACCTGTGAATTGAATATGAATTGTTAATTTCATTGCAAAATTGTTTTTTTTTTGCATTGATTTGTATTAATAAATAAAAAAACAATAAACAAATAAAAATATACAAAACAAATAGCAAAAAAAAGACACTTACCCAACTGTTTAAATAAAAAGTTCACCGCTGAGCCCGTTACTGGTAATGATGACGATTGCGGTGGTTGCAACGATTGCTTATCACCAGCTCCTATAGAAAATCTTACTTGCGGCCCTCCGGCCTGCGGTACCTGTATACAACCCAAAATATTGCCAATTAAAGTTTCCAAGGCATACGGCAAATTTTCTATATAAACCGTATAAATAGTGCCAAGACAATTTTTGAACGTTTCGGCACAATCGAGTCGTGATATGAGAACTAAACATTTCGGCGCATACATAACACTATGATGCGATATAAGTGATGTCGAAGATTGTGGGGAAACAGATGACATCGATGCTGATGATGTATTTGCACAACCATTGTTTGTCGTCTTTAAACCGATCGCGTTGTTGAGCGGTGATGAGTTATGATATTTCGTTGAGGTGGATATGGTTTCGTCTTCTTCATCGACGATCTTTTTGTTAAGTGTTATGGCAAGAGTTTCGTGAAAACTTAAGCAGGCACAATAATGTTTATTGGCATCGATGTCGGTAAGAACGGATGTAAAAAATTTCGGCTCTTGCTTTTCATACGATAGATTCCATCCCAAGGGTTGACAGAACTGAAAGTTGTTGAACGTTGTTTAGAATAGAATATTTTTGTGGCAAACATTTGTGTAATACATTATATGGTTTACATGAGTGTGAAAAATGGATGTTTGGGTAAAATTAAAAATTATGTACACAATTTTGATTTGTCGTCTTTGGGAGTAAATTTAGATTTTCTACAAAATTAAATTTTTGTCTTAAAAATGTAAAAACACAAGATTTTGTGATGAACTTGATATTTTAGGCAGAAACGAAAAATAAAAAAAAAGCTCGATTTTTAGAATAACTTTTAAAAAGTTTTTACCTTAAAAAACTTACGGCCGTATTTATAACAAAAATTTAGCATGGAGTTAGCATAAGTGTCATTTTTAATGTATTTTTTTCCCATTCTGCTAAACTTATATTAACTTAAAATCAAACTCTTAATATTAGCTGCTAGATATTCATTATAAATAAACTCTTTGCCAACACCCTGCTTAGCCCATTCGGCTTGCAAGTGAGCAGAAAGTTGTGTGCGATGTATACGTAGTTTCTAAGTTTTCGTTATAGATACGGTCGTTAATTTGTAAAAGGTTTTTAAAATAGATTCATACCTTTTTTAATTTTACTTTTATTTTTTATGGATAACTTTCAATTAAAACCAAAAATAAACTGGCTCTTTTTTATCGTCACCCAAAAATCGACACACTGGTGTTTTGTTAAATAGGTATGTATGTATGTATGTATATATTAACTTATTGCAAACTATTTATCCAGAGAATATTTACCCATTCTATACCCTCTATAAAGGGTGTATCCGGCCAATCTTTTTCGGGAAAACGTTGTATAATCTTGCCACATGTTAACAATTGATTATCTGTAACTGTACCTGCATACAAACAATTATTTATAGAAAAAAGCATAGTTTAAAAAAAAGCATTAAACATAGGTAGGTATTAACTCTAAGAAACTACTTACGATCTTTTTCATTATCATAGCCCACAATAACAAAATAATCTGCAAGCCGTGACATAGCTCTTTAAAATCTTTTGACCAGCAGCAGTATGATAAGGTAGGTATTTCTTTTAGATTTTTCTATTTCCACTGCTGCCGCTGTTAACGCATAACTAGCATTTTAGATATTTTTATCATATTTTATCGTTAAAAAAAATTTTTAAATAAACAAAAGGTTTTTTCGTAATCACTATTTTTTTTTTAATTGCCACGAACATACATACAGATGTACATAATGTTTTTGTGGCACTTCCTTTTTAGATTTATAAATTTACATATATGCATATGTTTACGTTTATCTTTTATTATTTTAAGCCAAAAATTTATTACTATTTGTTTAAACTGTATTTTTATTTTTGTTTTTTTAGATTAAGTTTTTTATAGTTGTTAATCATAAGTCTTTTAGTTAATATAGCAAAGCCCATTAGCCTATTTGTGGGTTATAAAAGCTACTAAAAAGAGAATAAACAAAACACAATTTTTGTTGTTACCACATTAATGTATATTTAAATGCCAACAAATAACGTTTTCAACTTTATCGGCAGCTACTTTTTCGATTTGCAAAATTTTTTTGTTCTTTTGATACCAGTTTGTTCCGATCTGCTTGGTTTTAATTAATTCTATTCACGTTTAGTTTTCGAATAAAAATTTTCATATTCTCAATTGTCGTTATTAAACATGTCACATTTTATTTTTGATTATTTCTCGATTTTTTTATTAAATCTGTAAAATTATTTTTGTTGCTGTGTTATGATGTGAAAAAAAGAGGAGTCTTGTGTTCAACCACACCCCTAGTAGAAAAACTCTTATTGTACTTTTCCCATTTTAATTTATTAGTTTTGTTAGTTTACTTTTTTTAAAGTTTATATGTTTTTTTAGGTATAACAAAAATATTTTTAAATAAACAAATGAGAACGCGTCGTTTTTTAATTAATTGTGCTAATAAATAATTTTTTCATTTTTATCCAACTAATGATCTCTGCCGCGACTGTCAAAAACAAATGAAACAAACTTGTCAACCTAATAAAAATAGTAAAAACGCTGAATTATATTTACAAGTTTTTACGTATAACGCAAGACAAATATATTCATAAATATATTTGCCTTGGTATAACGGATCTAACATAAAATTATTTTTTGTAACAAAAGTGTTTTTTGGCCCTTTTCTAAATTTTATTTAATATATTAAAACTGTTTCACTTTTTTCATACTAATGCATCGAAACTTTTTATAAAACTAAAAAATATATGTAAATTAGTTGCATAAAGTGTTTGGGAGCAAAAGGTGCAGAAAAAATCCGACTTAAGTCATCGCGTAAGTGTAGTTACAAACTTATACATAGATATACAAACTACATGACTTCTTTTAATAAACAAGAGCGTCTCCGTAAAATATTTTGTTCACACACAAAATTTTTATTAAAAAATGTCACTATGTAAGTATAGTATATATACTCACATAAGTTGCTTTAACATTGGTTATTAAACTTGTTATATAACCTAAAATTAATTAAACTAAGTTTGTTTAAATAGCTTAAACATTTTTGAAAAGACAGTGTTGTTTGGTTCTCAGATAAATATTTTCGGATGTTACACACAAAATGACTTGTTGCGGTAAATGCTGCAAAAAACAAACTTAATTATAATTTTCATTTCAATCACTCCCAACAGTCTGGCAACGTATTAAAGCACACAAATTTATAGCAACTAAACACAGCCGAAAATAATTGACATTTCGTTTCATTAAAATTACAAATTATAGAATTTTTTTTACGAAAAAGTGTTGTTTTGTTTAAATTTACTGGGAGGACAAAAATAATTATTGCCTAATATAGGAAATAAAATATTTTATAAAAATATTAAAAGATTGTTCGAAATGGCCCAACAACCTACAGACGATACAAGAGAAACTGTAGAAAGCGATCATGGTTCTAGTGCCTCGCCAACCCAAAATCAATTGGTCAAAATAAAACAGGAAAAAATTGATCCAGAAATTGAAAAGAAGGTAAAACTACTTAAAGAAAATATAAAAAAGGAACCACCTGACGACTGCGACGATAGTGATACTCAAGATACTAAAAAAAATGAAGAATCACATGATGAGACTGACGATGATGAGGAAGACTCAAATGATTCTGACAGCAGCTCTCAGGAAAATGATATGCCGGAAAATGGCGAGGAAGATGAGAAAAAGAATATAGAGCCTGTGAAAAGTTCTAATGAAATTTTAACAGAATTATTTCAAGTATTTAATGCCGCTCCTCCTGAGGAGCTATTGGACGATGAAAACTTGATTAAGAAGGCAAAGAAACATAAAAAGGAAAAGAAAAAAAAGCAAAAGAAACATAAAGGCGAAGACGACGACGCAGAAGATGGAGAACTTTTCCCAAGTGGCGATAAACACAAGCGTAAAAAATCAAAAAAGAAGCATAAACATAAGCACAAGGATGGCTCAAAAGAGAAGGACAAAACCAGGAACAAAGATAAAGAAAAAAGTAAGGAAAGGTCAAAGACCAAAGACAAAGGAAAAGAAAAATCTACAACTGAAAAAAGGTCAAGTGAATGTGATAAAAGCAGGGATCAGGATCACAGTAAAGAAAGAGCTAAAAGCAGAGATAAAGATAAAAAGATTGTAGAAACTCTGGATAAATATGAAAAATCATCCAAATTTAGTAGTGAACGTAAGAGACAGAATGATAGAGAAGTTAAATCAGATAGTAAACGTAAAAAAACCGATGATAAAGATTCAAACAAATTAAATTCATTTTACAATGGCCTTAAAGATTGTGAAAATATTCGCGAACGTGAAAAAATAAATATTAAAACCGAACGAGGAAAAAAATCTCGTCGATATTCTGAGGATTGTCAAGTTTCAGAAATTTCATTATCCGATGAAGAGACCTACCTGAAAGAAAAGGAACCCCGTAGCGATTACTCTAAACGTAAAGTACACAACAGCTTTTACGATGGCACAAAACGTAGTCGTAGTCGCGAAAAAGATAGAGTACGAGATCGTAATCAGGGCTACAACAAAGATCATTATCGGGATCGGGATAGAGATCGCAATAGAGACCGTGATAGTTCTTATCGAAGTCGAGGATCATCTAGACGTTATCACTCCCGCTACTCTCGATCGCGTTCACGCTCCCGATCTCGAGATTTAGGCATAGATAAAAAACGACTTTTAGAAATAGCTCGAAAGAATGCTATTAGCATGTTTAAACGTGGCAGTTTGCCCGGCTGTGATAATATGTCGCAGGAAATCAAAGATAAGGTTCTACTTAAAATGCGCTATGGTGGTCGCACTGTCGAAGACTTAACCGAATTTTGTAAGAAAATATCAAACGGTGAAAATCTATCTGATCTTTCGTCTGATGAAGATTCTGATGTTGACAAGGCCGGCAACACCAAAGCCTTTCACCATCCCTTCCAGCTTAAAGAACGGGAACCCATAGTCATGCATATACGCAACTCCAAACCGCTTTTGCCGGTTTTAGCGAAAACCGAAGAACAAACTAAAGCAATAACCATGCAGTTCCCAGTTTCTTCAGGACAGCAGCACCGCATGACCGAACACTGGGTACCTGTTGAGAATAAAGATAATCTAGCGCCACTTCCTGCTTTACCGGCTGCTTCACAATCTACAACGATATTTAAAAGTAATTTACCTAAAAATGCTTTGGGAAAAAACCTGCCTTTGGCAGAAGAGCAAGAACCGGCTTTTAAACCGGTAACGGCTCTAAACAATGAAACAGCGAACGAAACACCTGCAACATTGCCATTCACAGATGCTGCTACAGCATCTGTAGCAGATATTCCTGAACCACTAGCTGCCCCTGTGCTGCCCGCAACGGATTCTGCACTTCCAATAGCTTCAACAACAGTAAATAATATTAAATCAACCCCAACAGCAGTAGTAGCACCTCAGCAAGCACTCTGTTTTGTACCCGATGTTCCAGTACCTTCTACTAACAGTTCTATATTTCCTCAAACGAGTTGTTCAACATTAGATGTATCATCGATTATTTCAAAAAGACTGAATGCTATGAGAAGGTTACAGGTAAGTGTTAAATGGTGAATTATTAACTAGCTGATACAAAAACTAAATGTTATTAATTAAATGGTAACTGGTCAGTAGCTGGTAGCTTAAAATAAATACATTGAAAATTGCCATAGCATTGTTGTTATAAATAAGTTTTCATAGTAACAATTCTATGGCAATTTCGCAAGTTTTAACTTCATTCGAATATTTTTTAATAGAATTTTTTTTTTAAAAGTTCAATATCAGATCATTTAACAAATCTAATACTTTAGAAATGCAAAATCGCCTTTGGAAAACGTTTGGCTTCAGTTCTTGTGGCACTTAATTTTCTTGCTTTTGGGTGAAACAAAGTACTTTCTGCGTCTGAAATTTGTTAGACAACCTACTCCCAATAATTCTGCACGCACTCTTACGTTAAGGCTGTGACGCTCCTTATCATTTATTTGCAAAATCATTAAACATTACTATTTTCCTTTGCTTGCAGGAAAATCCCATGGACTCGGAAGCGATTAAAATGATGTACAATTCTCAAAGGGAAATGAGCTCATGGGCTTCATCGAAACATTTACCTGGACAATTTACCGGCAGTACCGGTGCTAATGTACTCAAGCCGAACGAATTAAGCTCTGGTCCTCAGGTGTGGGCGCGCAGAGATCAACTAACTTCTACAAAGCCTGTAACTGGTGGTATGGGTATGCATCTTCTACAAAAGATGGGCTGGAAGCCAGGAGAGGGTTTGGGACGTGAAAAAAATGGCTCCCTTCAGCCCCTCTTACTCGACGTAAAACTCGATAAACGTGGCCTGGTGGCGCAGGAGGATTGCAATCGCAAAGGTATCCCAACAAAGAGACGTAGTTGCACAAATAACCCACAATCAGCTCAACAAAGTCTTGAAGCAAAACATCCAGTCTGTCTGCTCAATGAATTGACTTCAAAACGCAAATGGACACCGCCATTATATACAGTGGTCAACGAAAACGGACCATCACACAGCAAAATGTTTTTGTTTTCGGTGCAAGTCAATGGACAAACGTTTACGCCCGACAGAGCTTGCAATACGAAAAAAGAAGCAAAAATGTTAGCAGCCAAATATTGTCTACAACAAATCGGCATATTACCCGCGTGTTAGCATTAAACACATATTTGTATCTACAATTATGGAATTCGAAATTACATGCTATTACTTTTATTTAGAAAAGAAAAAATCTGTTTGCTTTCGCTTTGTCTAAATAACTAAAAACTAAAAATGCTATGACTTTTTTTGTATGTAATTTGTAAAATACATAGTTATCTATATATTAAAAATATACAGTAGTTATTTTATCTTCTCTTTTTCTGTTATTTTTTAAAATTAAGTTTAAGTTAAAAAATATGTAGATAAATAACATTGAAATAAGTTTTTTTAAGCGTTTGTTTTATTTTATTTTACTTAGAAAAGACAAACCACATTTTTAAAAAGAATCCATTTAACATCTTAGAGATTGCAAACTACTGTTTATCTCAAAGTGTACACTCAAAGAAAGTCCTTTAGTTTTATTTATCTCTCAAATACTAAAAGAATATCTTTAATGTCAACCACTTATGATGATGACATTATGTTTGTTCCAGGTGCATAACAAAACAGTCCGAACTATTGAGAGTAAAACGAAAATTACTCAAAGCAACAACAAACACACTTGAAAGAATGTTAATGACTCAAAAAAGAAAGAAAAAGTTTCATGCGTAAAGCAAAAATAAAGTGCTTTATAAAAAATTATCTTTTATGACATACAAACGGTATTACATGATTTACCATATTATATTTTTAGTTGTTTACTATTTTTTCTTATCTCCTGTTACACCTCAGGACAGACAGACAGAACAGAGCTTTAACAAATAATTGCATTTTGATATAAAACGTAATAAAAAGTAAAATTGAATTCTATTCAAAAATCAAATTATTATAAAAAATATTTACCTTACAACACATCAAATCAACATACACTTACATACGTACACGTCAGGTTTTTTCTGTCATTTTTACCTTAACTAAAGACAAAAGAATGAAAAAAAAGAATTGCAATTCATCTCCCACAATTCCTCGAAGAATGATTCAAATTTCATTCCATTCATTTTTCTGAAGAAGTTTTATGGCATTCATGTCTCTTATTTAATGGTGAATTATTCAAATTTTTATTCCATTTTTTTTTTTTATGAGAAGAATGCATTCACGTGCTTGAGTTCATGAAGAATGCATTCTTATTTTAATTCAAGTTCTTCAAATTCATTCAAATTTTTTTTAAATCATGGTTAATTAAAAAGCAATTATGAATGATTCGTTTACAGCTCTGGTATTAGAATATGTGACCCGGCCTATGAAAAGGTGGCTTATGACTCAAAAAAAATTTTCCACTTTTTTTGGTTTCGAAGAATGTAGAGAAAGAAGAGCACAAATAAAAGAAAAACAGAATTTTATTGAAAAACCAGAATCAAGAATAAAATAAATGGAATTGAAAAATTTAAAAACAGGATTGAACGCTGCAAAAACGATTTTACCAAAAAAAAAGCTGTTTCGCACAAAAAATATTTATTTAGCAGTATTAAATAGTTTTCTTCGTCGCTATCCTTGTTGAAACCTTTGAA
>NDXZ01070864.1:0-26284 GCA_003055125.1 Paykullia maculata | reverse complement strand
AAAAAAAAAAAAAACAACAACTGACTTAAATGCCAATGTGGGATTAATTTCTTTGCATGTTTTTGTAAAATGATAAGATAAAATTGTTTTGGTTTTTTTTACTTCTAAACATAATAAAATATAGTTTGAGCAGTACTTTGTGGAGTTTAAATTTGTGTGTGTGTGTTTTATCTTTAAAGGGGTTAAATAAAAAAGAGTTATGGTGCTTGTTAAAAACGAATTATATTTACATACGTAAAAGATCAGATACATATGTATGTGTAAGGCATACATACGTATATGTATGTATGTTTGTAGGTGCATAAATTTGTTTTTTTTTAAGTTTTTGTTATACTTACATAGTTTAATTCGTCAGTCGTCTTATATACTGCTTATTTGTGGTAAACAACTGTTTCTGCTATTAAACTGCTTATATATTAAAACATTTCTAAAATAGCGGAGGAAGCACTACACTTGGGATAAAGTTTCTAAATTTGTTGGTACCGTCTCCTTGTCTTTTGTTCTACATCTTTTGTAAAAGTCATAAAACAAATGTCGACAACTGTAGACATGAAAGCAAAAGTTTATTTGGCACCTTTAAGTTCCGTTTTAGCTCCTAAAAGAGCAAATATGTTGGCTGTTTCATTACACCATGTTACAACGATGCAGGTGAGTGTGCAAACTACAAACTACAGACACCTACATTTCTGTTTTCATATTTGAAAAAACCACGAGTTCAAAATCAATTTCAAAGCCAGCTCAATTTCGGTGGACTTGTCTTACATGTCGTAACACTTTTGAGGCAATTAATTTTATAGAATCAGGTTCATTGATTAATTGTATTAAATATTATTTACAATTTTTAATACTTATCCTGAAAATAATGTTGCACTTAAAGATAAGTTACATTTGCAGTAAAATCCATCAATCTATTTCAATGTAACTTATCTACGGATTAAAAATAATAATAAAATTCATTTCTTTACAAAAATTTTACCAGTCATTTCCAGATACGAATATTTTAAATAAAATCGTCATTTAGGCGGGCACTCTGTCATTCACTCATTCCGCCGTCTCTTTGGATACATTTTTCAATCAAACACAACCCAGCTACACTTATAATATTCACTGCGGCAAACAATCACTCAAACATGCTGACACATAAACACACATTCCTACATTCTCTCCCACGTACATACAAATATTCGTATGTGCGTATGTACATATGTACAAATGTATGTATATAAACTTGGTTTTCATGTCTAGTTTAAAATCAATATGGCAATCACTTTTAATGACACATTACTCTTACAAATGACAATATTAAATGTATGTATTCGGTTGTAGTAGTGTTCCATCAAGAGTTTATTCATACATACGTATATGCATATGCTAAAATGTGTATGTAATTTTACCCAGTAATCGTAATGTCAAACCAATTTAATTAAAAACCTACTTCACTAAAAAAAGTCTTCAATAAAGGATTTTGTTAATTATATTCAAAGAAAGCAATTTGGGACCAAATCACAACATTCGACAAAAAGAGAATATTTTTTACTCAGATTGTGAGCAGTTTCGATTGTTTCAAAACATAGACATTTAAAAGTTTTTCCGATATGATATTTGACAAAATATTGACAAACACTTAGACGAAAATAAAATTAAAAATAAATGACTTCAATCAATATTTGCGTACTGGGTATAAACATAAAACATATGATTACAAATCTTGAGTACATTCGATAAATAAATATGTATGTGTGTGGCTCTTGAAATATTTTAACGCATGTGTTTTTATGTTTATCTGTGTAGAATATAAATAAATAGTAATTTAATTACATTGAATAATTTAATTATATTTACTAAAATTTTAATCATACACATATGCAAAAATTATTATTATGTGATACCTACATATGTATGTATATATTTAGAAAATAATTTTTAAACTATTTGTAAATTTCATTTAAATTTTTGAATAGATAACCAAAAATTAGTTTATTTTATTTATAAAAAATATTCTTCGTTTGCAAAAACGTACCTTAATTAGGTTTACGTTTTTCTGAGTAATTTTTTTATTTTATTGTTAAGGTTAAACACATTATTGGTGGGACTAACAGTCTAACAGCAAACCTTATAGCACTTTTACAAGAGCTGAACTGAACATAACATAACATAATTATGGCCATAAATGTATTAGAAATTAAGACCTACTTCTTGTGTTCAACGAATTTGCAAATAAAAAATAAAGTATTGCTTACAAAATTTTTTTACTATAACATTTAACTCTAAAACAAAAATCTAGATAAATATCAATAAACACTATAAAGCTGTTTATTTTTTTTATTTTAAGGGTTTTAAAATACAAAGTATTTTATATTTTTAGACCTATTTTCCGCTTTTTCATTTTAAAAATATTGTTTTTGGCAAAATATCAATTCGTGTACACGCTTCGACACTTTAGCAGGAGTCGCAGTAGAATAAAAATAAATAAATAAACAACAATATGAACAAAATTTATACAAATGTATTTTGATTTTACACACACATACAACTGCAATAACGTCAAAGAAATTTGGACTTGTAACATTCTATCATATATTATCGTCTAAAGTATTTCAATACAACTGCAAAAAACCCAAAATGAGTTTGGCACACATCAACAAAACAGTCAACGGAAAAAGGACAAAACTTACAATTGTAGGCATGTTGGAGTGTAAGATGGCATTTTTACATATTTTATATTTATTTTTCTGTTTTTGTTAATAATCTTTAATACACAAAAATAATTTATTATTTATTTCTTATACTAATACTACAATAGTAGTAGTGTGAAAATAGGTTTCTCTTTGTTTTTTGCGATTAATATAACAGTTTATAGTTTTGAATCATAAACAAAGGATGATGATTTACAATTATACGCATTGCATACAACAATGCAAACATGATGTCAAGAAAAATGTGATTATTGCACAGTGATTTTAAGAAGAAAAAAAAAGATATTTAAAAATACTTTTAAAAGTTACTGTTTTAAATGTTTGATAAATATATGAATATAAAGTTTAAACATTAAAAATTGTTACCCATTTCTTAGTATCTAAAGCGTAGTTAAAGTCAGTGTAAAGAAATAAATTGTAAGAATAACATTTACGTATGTATGTACATATATTGTTAAGAATTTTTAAAGTAATAGATTTTAAAAAGTTTTTTTTAAGACAATTAATTTTATGTTTTTTAATTTTTTAATGTTTTAAAAAAAAACATTTAAAAACAAAATATTCTAGTTTTTTTTTTAATATATGAGAATTATAGATTGTTTTGCTAAGAAAAGATTTTATATTCAATTAAATATTTGACAGGTGTAATTCTGCATAAAATAAAAAATTCTTGCAAATACTATAAATGAGACGCCAAAAATATTATTTACAACTCAGTTATTCATTTATGCAGTGTTTCGTTACATGTGAAACTTTTCCACTTGTCAACTGTGAATATGAAATTATTTTTTATTTATTTATTTTATTTTTAAGATTGCTTTTGCGGCATGTTGATGTAATATAATGTTGAACCTTTTGCCAAAATATATATTTATTTATTTCTCAATTTTTTGTTTGTTTGCTGCTTTACACAAGCATAAACTCATTTTGGGCCAATCTAATATGGCCATAAAATTGTAAGAAAATAAAACTTAATTTCGTTATTATTGGCATGAAAAAAAGGCAAAAGCCATAAAATATACACAACTGCAATAATAAATGTGTGTTATTTTGTATATTTCTTCGAAATCCTTTTCAAATTTATTAGCTCTTATAAAACGCTTATAATATTTCAAAATCAACTTACATACTTATATATAAAGAAATTTGCAGTTAATCCAAAGGCAAGAGAAAATTATAAAAATATTTTTAACCATAATTTAATAAATGTGTCAACATAAAAATCCTGCTAATAATCAATAAGCAAAATCACAAACAAATTTATTTTATTAATACTAAAATTAGATTAGTGTGTTTTAATCAATTATCCAATATTTTTATCTATTTTTTGTACAGTTAAAACCATAAACTATATTTAGTTAAGCCCACAAATATGTGAAAAAATATACGCGACTACCGATTACCGCATCAAATTGCCAAAGCCATTTTAACATATTGCATTCCTTTTTTTGTTTGTTTAGGAATTTTACAAAAAGTGGAATATATTATGCCCTTAAATTCAATCTGCTTAATGTTTTATCGATTTATCAAATAAGCCTGTCATTTGTTATGCCAAATACTCACAAACACATACAAATATTCTCATAAACATTTGGTCTTTTCGTTTATATGCAAATTTTAATTTAATTAAAAATGAAAACGAACAGACAAATACGTGAATTAAAATTAAATTAACACTCTATCTGCAAATGATTTTTGAACAGAGAAGCGCAATCTTTGTTTTAAGAACGCGCAAAACTTTTTTTTATCTTTTTTTTGTAGAAACAACGGTTATGTTGTAATTAATAAAGAAACGTTTTTCAAAAATGTTGCAACTCAGAAGAAAACGTTATTTGTATTAAAATTAAACTTATTTTAAAAAGTGCTAATAAAATTTCTACTTTTCAAAGGTTGTTTTTATTGAAAATTAAATGAGTTAATATAATTTAAATGGCTTAAAGTATTAGATGTAGGAGAGCAAAACAATTTACATAAAATTTCGAATAAATCTTTTAAAAACCCAAATAAAGTCACCTAATTAAAGCAGGTTTTCCCTCGCCTGCTTTTTTTATTATTTATATATGGAATTACATGTGTATTTTTTGTCAACAGCCGAAAATAATTACCCTAATGAATTTTGGCATTTTTACTCATGAACAAAACAAAGCATAAATATTAATTTGGTAATCCTATTAAATATTTTAATATTTAATACTTTTTTAAATAAATATGTATGTAAATTTAATAATCAAAAGTCCATTTAAGCTGCCGTATGTTTATAGCCACAAGATAATTAAACACATATTTTTATTTTAACAAATCTCTATTTCATTAATTTAATTCAATCCTTAAATAAAACGGAAATAGAGAAAATACAAATGTATAAAAGTGTTATAAATATATACTTACATAGAAATATATTATATGTATATGTAAATATAATTATGGTAGGGGTTTTGTTGTATATAATTTAATCTAGTGACTGACGTGGCGTCATTAATATGACCAATTACATACATAAAAATGTTAAAATGTGTTCTTATTTTTGGTTTTGGTTTCTGATTCTATGAACCTATGTTTTACCCGTAAAGCCAATCCTTTAGTCGTTAGACGCTCGTTACAGTTTCTGAAACTCAAGACCGTTACAATTTTACTTCTAGATTGTTAAAAAAATTCGGTTTAAGATTATTTTGAGTCGTTTGCTGTATTACTATTTTTGGGAAATTATTCCCCATTTCGATCAAATATTATTTGATAGGGGGCGTGGCACTTGCATATAAATTCGATGTATGCTTGGCATAAGTTACATTGAGATGAAGTGGCTTTTCCTGTATATTTAAAAAAAAAGTTGCAAATTAACTTAACAAAAACATACAGAGTTAACTATATGCATATATTAAAAGTTTTAACGCTAAACTATAATATATTTACTAATTGTATATGCTTTGAAATAGAAATATATTTTTAAGTAAAAATGTGACCACCTTTTAATAATCTTATACAATATAAAATTGAAAATTAGTAATTAAAAAAAAATCAACACAAACATTCATACTCAAAGTGGCAATTTAAGCATTTTTTTATTTTAATTTTTTAACTTTAACATGTAGAAAAAACATCTACACACCGGCCGATAAACATTTAAAGTCTAAACCTAAATATTAAAAATCATTTTGGCATTACGCTTAAATTGTTTTTGTATTTGTTACAAACAATTTATTTGTTTTCACTTGATTAGACAGCACGTCTCCAAGGTACAATTTTATGTCAAAAAATCAACATAGAAACTAAAATCAACTTATACAACTGCTGTCCCTTTTCAAATCAATTGACACTAATACAAACACATTATATACAAACATATAAAATGTACAACTATACACGTATTAGTGGTATGTGTTTTTTTTTCACTTAGTCACACAGTCCAGCTTAAATAAAAACAAACACACAATACAGTATAGTAGTTTTCACTATACTTATGTACGTACAAAAATATCCGCTTGAATTCATTTACAACAATAATAACAAAACCAAAAGGTACAACAACATTCATATACAATTTTCGCAAATTTGTTCATTGCTGAGACCAGAAAGGAAAAAGTGTTAAAGTTAAAAATTTAACAGCAATAACAACACAAACATGTGCTACAAATAAAAAAGAAACAACAAAAGTATTGAACAGCATCAACCCTGAATAAATAATGAGTTTGAGCATTGGCTACGAAAATGTTTTGACCATGATGAGCAATAAAAAGTGACAAATTTATTTTAAGCCTAAATTATGTAAGAAGCAAAAAATGAAATACACAAAATGTCTACTTAATATACTTACATATGTTAATATACTTACATATGTATGTAAGTATGTATGTTTTTACATACATATACAGCATAAGGAGCGTTTTACATTACGAACAAACTTAAAACTATTTTTTTTGAAATTAAAGCAAATATCAATTAGAAAATCATTTAAATGTGCTACACGTCGACAGAATAACAGTAGATTGCAGAAAAGTAAGAAAGTTATTTGTCCACTTTTCTAAATTATTTATTTACAAATTCATCCCATAAAAAAAATTTTCTCACTAGTCACAGTTTCAAAACAAATTTATTAATAAATTTGTAGATTAAAAAGTTTAACAAATAATAAAATTACAATTATAGAAGAAATAAAAATTCAAGAAAAAAGCAAAATTAATCTAATTGTCTTAAGGTGAAATGTAGGAAGAAAATTAAAATAAATTTAAAATTTTGGAATTTTTTTTCGTCGACCTTTGGTTAGAAAATAAAAAGTAAAGATTTTCATTTGTTGCTTTTCAAGGTACCTTGATATTTATGCGCAGCTCAAAAACTAAATTATTAAATTATTTAAAAGCTTCCATAACATTGGTCGGTAAAATATTTTATTTTGTGACGGTTGCATGCTGAGAAGGCAAAATATATTGCAGCCATGTAGATTTATGTGACAGATAAATTGTTATTCATTATAAAAACAAATTTTCAAAAGTTTAACACTTTAAACAACTTTTTATTTATTATGGCTCAAGTTCATTTTTAAATTGCTTTGTTATGAAGACACTAGCCGAGTGGACGGTATTTTTTAAATCCAGCTGTCATGCTATCACTGTAATCACCATATTCTATTTTCTAATAAACTGTGAGTTGGAGAGATGATATTTACATCAAACACAAAAAATACCACTTCAAGAGTTCTGACGATGAAACCGTAACATCTTCAAAATAAAGAAATTTAAAAATCAACTGGAGCCATAATAAGTAAAAACTTTTATTATTGAAAAGAATTCAAATAAAAATTAAAAACTATTTAGAAAAAGATTCTACAACTGATTTGTTTAATAAAATTTATTTCAAAAAAAAAATATATATTAATAATTTAGTTCATTAAAATGAGATTTTAAAACATAATCACACACAGCCTAACTATTCAATGGTCCAAAATAAATACCGAAGTAATTTACTTTGAAATGCAGTTAAATTTTTTAAAAATAATCGTCATGATTAACGCATTTTTAATCTAAATATTTAAGACAAAAAATAATTATATTACAACTTTGTAAGCAACTGGTAAACTTAGCCAGTATGAAATTTACCATACAAAAGTATCCTTTAAATGATTATGTGATCACACCATATACCGTTACATTTGTACATCGAAATGTCACCTTATAATTTTGAATATATTGGAAACTCAATATTATTATATAAAGTTTATATTATATTTTATAGTTTGCTATAAAATTCTCGTAAAGGTTGATTGTAAACATGTTGAATATCGAATTGGAACGAATAGTTTTCTTTAGCTTAATGTTATGCGGAACATAATAGAAAAATATTTTATATGCAAATGTGTTTATATTCACTTTTTAGTTCTGTTTTTTTTTTCCTTTTTAGAATATATTTTAATATTTTGTTTTTGTTGTTGCTGCTGCTTTTAAAATTCAAGAAATTTAAAATTTATTTATAGTAGACCCCGAGGACTTGGTTACAAACACACACACACACCACAGACACATACATGCATATTTAGGATAAATGTAAGTATATATACATTTACTTAAACATTCACATAAGATTATATGTATGTGTGTATGTTTGTGTACAGTAATATAATATTTATGTTTACATTATATACAACTTAGTTATAAGTTTATGTTAAAAACAATTTGAATATAAATTTTTTATATTTGTGCTTGTTTCTTAAAAAAACAAAACTATCTGTATCTTTTTGTTGCGGTTCATTTTACTTTTGTGGTCAAGTGTTAAAGCTAAATTTATTTAGACCATGAATATTTTATAAAATGTATATATTTTTCTTTGTAAAAGTTCTTTTTTCTTTTTGTGCAATACAAAAAAAAAGAAGAAACTTATGTTTAGATAGAAATAAAATTATATACAAATAAAAAAAAATCTAAAAACGATACATATTAAGTTATCATACGGGCATGGTTGGGATAAGCAGGATATGTAATAAATATTGACATATGGTGTTTCCTTTATCTCTTGTTCTTTTTTTATACATATATGCAAATCAAAAAATTATTTTACAATTGTGAGTATTTTATTTATACTTATCAAGAGACTTTTTTTATCATTGTTTACGCCCCAAAGCGTATGAATATTTTCTTTTAATTTACCATGAGTATACGCCCACAGCTAAAACGTAAATATTTCAATTTTTTGTAAAAAATAAACGTACGACGTTACGGAAATTTAAAGATTTAGAGTAATGCACTATTAAATTGAAACCATAAACGATTAAATCGCAAAAACTTTTTTATCCTTATTTTAAGCAATAAAGAATCAATTTTAATTTTCATTTATTTAAAATTAATATGTAACCAATAAAAGAATCTCCAAGAAATAATCCCCTGAAAAAATTAATAGGACCCAACATGTTGCCCTAAAGAAATAAAAAACGAAAGTATTCTTCACTTAATAAATATATTTAAAAAACAGATAGAGCCGCTAAGAATTATACTTAATAAAAAACTAAAAATATTATTCCATAAAATTATTATAAAACGTTACGGACAGTGCAGCATGTGTGTAATTTGAAAAACAACGTTTCACGTGATATCGTCTATACGTCAGTAATAACAAATAAAGGAAAATAAATATATGTATGAATGTATATTTGCCAATATCTCAACTGTGGTCTGCCACAAGTATTCAAGAAAACATAAAACGGAAAACAACTTAACATTTCATTTAGTATTCTGCATAAAGACCAAGAAGTTTGTGTTCGTTTCCCTTTTCAATGATAATTTTGTTAAAGACGAAATAATGCGGTTTAAGCATCCGCTAGAAAAATTCATAATTCATGTGCTTTGTAGCATCAAACATATATTTATCTTAATAAACCAAAGAATTTATTGATTGTGGAAAGAAATGTTTAGCTTCAGCTTTATGTTTCTATTTTTTATGGGATATTTTTGTGAAATAATATACTTTTTAACTGGTATTTGATGTGCCAATGAAGAAAACATAAAACATAAAATAAAATAACTGATACCTAAAAAAAACCCTTCTGTTTCAATAAATACATTTTTGATATTTTAAACACGACTCATAAAGACGCATTTTACACAAATTATGTTTAAATATAAATATTTGTACAACAGTGGGTGTTAAGACAAACCTTATCAAAGCCTAAAGTTGCATTTTAACAATTGCGTCCATTATTTAGGTTCGTTTTTGCTTTTAAAGAAATATTTTTCTAACAGATTGTTACTTTTTTATGAATTCTTGCAAAAGGCCCCTTAAACACATAGAATTGTCACTCACAGTAAACACCTCTACATAGATTTGTATATTTTTTTTATTATATTTTTTATAAAGGCAATAAAATAAATGTTAATATTTCTGTAAGGAATATTGAGTGTTACAGAATATATTTTTCTATTTTTTACTCTTCTTCTTCATTTTCTTTAATACTTACCAATAAATATCGCCTGCAGGCATTTTTTAATAGTAAACCTGTATCAGAATGTAACTATAAGTATGATAATAGTGACGGTAGTGGTGTTATAATAACACAACATGAACCCCTTTCTTTCCATTTCCGGTTTCCGTTTATGATGCTGATACAGCTGTATCGGTATTTTTCCAACTATACAGGGAATCCGCTTGCTGTCGTTACACTCTATTTCGTAGAGTTAGTCAATGAGCTTGAGCCTAAAAAGTCGACGGTAAACATTCATCAAATTTAACATAGAAAATTCTTAAACATTTTGTTTTTTTTTTGTGTTTCTTTTGCAATTTATACGTGCTTGAGGCAAAAATTTTTTAAAGGAAAATGCGAAAGGTAACAGAAAAAAATATTCGCTGATAAATTTCATTTGAAATTTGTCGAAAAGGCAGATTTTTTTTAATGTTTTTACTCGTGTACAAGTTTAAGTTATTTATGCAGATAGACAGCTACTCATACTTTTGTGTTTATATATATGGGATGTAAGCATTCCCAGATCTTTTTGCTTTAGATGCTCTTCTTTGCCTTCTTCTTTTTTTTTTCCTTGTAATATTTATTAACTGTAATATATATGTATATATTTATATACATATATAAAACTATTGTGCTCAGTTCTCTGTATAGCGATTTCATTTTCTGATAATAATTTGTTAAAGATTTTGTGTTTGGAAATAACAACAAAAAAAAGTTGTAACTTCCTTTAAAATTTGTGTGTGTGTGTGTTTCTTGTTTTGGCTGATGTTATAAAAAATATATATATTTAAGAATAAAGGTGTATTTTAATGTTTTCATCTTACAGAAGTGACATCTCAATTTGTTTTTATCAATTGTCACAGTGATTTTATTGATTGAATAAAGAGATATTTAAAAGCAAAAACGTTTGCATAAAAGTGTGAAGTATTTAAATTAAAAAAATATAAAAACACTTCCAGAAATAAGTTTCTGGTGGTCCTAAGGTCTTAATCTATTATATTATCTATAGTTGTAATTTATTATTGAGTGGTGAAAAGTAAGAGTCAAACTAAACATGGTCAAAAAGAAAAATTTATTCTCAACAAAGAGTTTTGTATCAGATCTTTGATAACGACGTTAAAAAATAAATTCGAAATTAATGAATTTTTAACTTGAAAGAAGAAATATCATATTTTTTATTAAGAAAACTATGTTTTTAAAAATATTGTAAAGATTTCTTAACGTTTGGTATTAATAAGCGATTTTGATTTAAAATCAATTTTATCTTGTCTGCTGGAATGTTGTATTTTTGCTTGTCGTCGTAAATATTTTTCTGATAAGACACTACTACACTATAGCTACAAAATATTTTATTTACATATTAATATTTTCATTAATCTAAAATTTATACGTACGACTGGAAAAAAATAATGATACGGTCAAATTTATCAAATATTTCCCCAAGAAAACGAAAAATTTTTTGAATCTGTATGCTCTTGTCACACATGGAAAACATTTTAAGAATATGCTATTTAGTGGTCACACTTTTTTGGCCAAATTTTTAACGAATATAACCGTAGCTTAAAGGTGGATTCACCCACTTGTTTCGGACAAAATTTTCGTCCGGACAAGATTTTTTTACTGAGAGTTTTTTTAAAAATTTGTCCGGAAAATCAAAGCTACCACATGAATATCATACATACATACGTAAACGTGAATTTATTTTATGTTTTGCTACCCGATTTAGCAACTAAATTCAACTTCGTAAAAAAAAAATTTAAACTAGTGGCAACTCAGTTCAATTTTGTCTGGAAAAAAATTAAAATTAAACCAATTTAGACTGATAGTTGTTCGGAAAAAACTTTGTTAGGTTCTCATTAGAAATTTTTAAAATTAATTTTTTGTAAGTCGTTGCAACGCCTTTAAAACATTCAAACGCTTCTTTTTATTATATTTAAAAAAAAAATGGTAAAAAATTTATAATCTTATTTTGTATATAATTTGTACTTAAAGAACTAACTTAACTACTGTGCTTACAAAATACAAAATTCACATTATAAAAACTAAAACACAATTTGTACATCTTCGTCATTGGTTTTATATATACATATATACGTGTTTATGTGTAAGTATATATGTATGTACGTATACTTTGCATGCGTATTTAAATATATTTTTTTCTATCTTATTGTTAATACAGTTTTCTTGTATAACAAGGTGTTGTATTGTTGTTAACCAAGACCCTCACAGCAGGTTCGTAACGGAACACGCCCTTTTTTGCTTTTGTAACTAAGTCAGTCCTCTATCTTTTTCTTTCCATCTTTTATTTGGCAAGGAAGCTTTTTGTGAAATTTTTCTTTTTTTTTCCAAGTATATGAATATACAAGTACTTTATCATTGAATATTTATTTGGGTTCGTATGTGCTGTAGTCCGTAAATATATTTTTTTCTTCGATGCCAAAATCTAGGAAGATATTTATTTCAAGTTTTCTTTTTTTATCATTATGTTTCTTTGTATTCATATAAGTAGAAATATGTATGTGTGTATTACACATGATTACATGAATACACTGACATATGTATATATGTATGTATATGAATATTATTTTATAACCTAAACTTACTTATCTACATACATGTGTTTCTAAATGTTCAGTTGTTTATTTTCTTTACAAGTATGTTAATATGTGTATTTGAATGTAAAATACTTATCATATTTTGAAGGGTTTAAACAATTTGTTAGCAAATCGTGTAGAAAAAAATGAAATTTTTTGTCTTCTTAAAAAAAAAACTGTTTACGATGGAAAATATATAAACAATTTTAAAAAATATATGGCTGTGTTTTTAAGCCAAATCAATTGATATTTTTCAATTCAATTTAAAACACTTTATTTTCCGAATTTTCAATTGTTACTAACTGTTTATATTTTTGACGTCTAATATTTACTGTAAACCACACAAGCGGAAACCGGATGTTTGATTATGTACAGGAACTAATGTTGTTTTTATTTCCTTTTAATGTTTTTTTTTCTCTTTCATTAAGATCATTTACCCATTTACCTCATTTTTATTTTTCTAGTTGTTTCTGCTGTTGTTGTAATTGCTTTTTTGGTATAGTATTTAATACGAAATATTGAAGTCTCAATTGAAAGCACATTTACTTATATTTTTGTAATTTTTCTTTTTTCTTGTTATCAATACTCCTTTGTTTTGTGTATTCCCAGAGTTAGTTTTAGTTATTTGAAATAGTTTATTGTTTACTTTCGTTTCCGATTCATATACAATGACTCACAAATAACATTTCCTTTCGAAGTGAAACTGTAAGAATAATAGAAGGTTTAACAAATATGGAATCTTGATTTGAAAATAATGGCTGAAAGGGGGTTAATTTCAAATTAAGAAAAGTGAGAAAAATATATACCATTTTGTATTAAAAATGTAAAAACTAATATAGTTTGTAAAATCTAAAAAAATAATGCCACATTAAACATAAAATCTTAAGTGCTATTGCAATAGGCATTCAATTTAAAGTTTGTATACAATAAAATATTTACATATTTAATTTAAGACAACAAATTATTTTAGTAACCTCTGTCCATAATATAACTTTGAGTGTCTTACAGTAATAAGTGGATCTGAATTAAATATTTTTGTAACTTTTACATGCAAAATAAAATTTCATATGATTTGAACTAAAATTTATATACCTAGTATTAAAAAAAATTGCAAAAAGTCTGAATATAATTAACATTCTTTTTTTTATGGCCTTATTTTCTTGAAATTTAATATTTTTGATAAAAATTACTTAATATGTATAAGTTTTTGATTTTTGTTAATTTAAATTTAGTGAAACACATTGCTTTTAATTAAAATTCAATTTATTATGTTTAGTTAAAATTACCATGTTATAAGAACCACCCAGGTTTGAAATTAATATATTTATGTCTTATGATTATACCCAAGTCGTCGTAATTTTTTAGATAGTCTTACTTAATCATGTGATTATTTTTGTATATCAGCTGTCAAATTTAAAACATAACAAAAACTTTCTTACCCACCCTGTAAATAAATACACGACGATTTTACAATTTACCATGAGTGACAATTTTTCACAAAAGTTAGTCGCTCTGGTCATGATTTCTACAATATTATTTTCCGATTTCATAAATCCTTTCAAATAGTGCAGTGGGTAGATATATACTTATGCCTATTTTTTTTTTGCTAGTTAATAGCAAAATGGTTTTAAAAATTGGTTTATTTTCTAATTTTTTTAAGATAAAATTCAAGTTTTTCACATTTTCTGAAAAAGTTAACTGACAATAAAAAGCAAAGTTTTTGCAAAAAATTTAGACAAACTTTAAACACATCATATTTCGCTGCTGTTTCGAGAATATTTTTATTGATTTTTCTAGTTTTTAATAAGTGAACCTTAACCAAATAAATATTTAAATATTTTAAAGTTTAGTCACTTTTAACCATTTAATCTCGATTTTAAAAAAGTTTTAAAATTTTTGCTAAATATGTGGGTCTTGGCTTTAACGTATACGAAAGCAAATTTATCTAACGTTAAAAATAGTGAAGAATTTCTGAATATGCAGATTACAAAACGCAATCCTTCTGCTGCAAACAAATGATATGTGTAGTTATTGTAGGTCTTTGTTTTTTTGTATAAATAAAAAGTTTTAAATAAATTGAATAAAACTCAAATGAAATTATTTTTTTTTATCTTAATGTCAAAACACACATAAAATGCTTAACACTCCATTAGCAACAGACCATCAATGGGAAATTAAGTTAACACCATTTCGTTCCCTTCCATCACCACATCCAATTCCCCTTCCATTGTGTGTCACTCACTGCACAGTGAACCATTAAAAGATTTTTAAAAGTGACTTGATGTTGTTGTCAAAACTAAAAGTAGACAAATTTATTTTGTTCTTACTAAAGTAAAAAAACAAAGTTTCGCTTGTGCGTTAAATTCCTCTTTTTTCTCTCAGGATTTCCTAATTAAATTTATATTTTATACAAGTTTTGTATGCTGTTTTTGTTGTTGTCATTTTTGCTAAAATGGCTTTAAGAATAAAACATGAACGAACTAAAGAAACTGCACACATACATGGACTAACAATGAAAAAAATGTACTGCATTTAGATTTATGTATGTGTGTGTGGGGAAGTAAACGATACGGCTCTCGTTAATGTATGTATATCTAAGCGTGCATTGTATGTGCAATCGTTTTTTGACTTAAAGTATTAATAGTCACTGCATACGTGTTGGTGGTGCAGTTTTTGACACTGTTTAAGGATTTGTAGTTGCTTTTCTTACTAATATAAATACAATATGGCACAGTGTAAGGAATTCTGAACAAAAACTAAAACTTATAGCGTGTTTTTCTCGAAGTGGTAGTGGACTTTCTTTTCTTGATGGTTAAAAACTGTTTATAAAACAACAATAATTTTCTTTTCTGTGTATTTCAGCTGACAATGATTGAAGTTAAATTTTCCTATCGAACACTTTCTACAAGTTTCAAGAAAGCAAAAGTTATTTTAGTTTAAAAGAAAATGTAAATCTTAGTTTTTCACAGTCTATTATTTAGTCCTGGTGGAATTTAAAATAAACGAATCGCTTGTATTGTCGTAGATTTTCAAAAATGGTTAGTTGAAAATACAATAAAATTAAATTAAAATTGCCATGAAATTAAGAATAACAATGTTATTATTATTAATTTTAATGTTTAATTTTGAATTTTTTCTATAAAAAAAGTAGTTCATTACTATTAAATTACCTTTATTTATTTAATATCTGCTGGCTCTGCTTAATAGGTTCAAGTTTTGCTTCATCGATATTATTTCACAATTTTTTTTTTTTTTTTGTAAAAAACTTTTTAATATTAATTTAAAGTTAAAAATTGGATTTCTAACAAATTATATATATTAAATACGAGGTGAACATTTAAAATATATCCGTAAAATATTAAATTTATATAAATTTTTTTCGCTTCAAGCACTGTTGTTGCTGTCCCTTTTAATCAAAAGTGTTGGCGTGTATTTAGTTGTTGGAACAAACTGCTATTATTAAATGAAAACAGATGTTTCAACAAAAGTTTTTAGGTTTTTTTTTAAATTTAATTTCATTTCTTTTTTAACATTTTATTTCATTTTCATAACTTTTTCTTTAAACTCTTCTTTTTCATCGTAAGTCATTCCACTTCGCATTTCGAGATTTCTTTGTTTTTTACTTTTGATGCTACCACCCCGCTTCATTTTTATTCTTTATAGCATTTTTGTTGCTCCCTACAGACTTTGTTCTTTGTTCACTTTTTAGGTTGTTTTGTTCACTCATTTGTAAGTTTTTAATTAAATTGCTGTCACACATATCTTTTCAGAAAGAAAGCAAGAAATAAAGAATTAAAAAAACAAAGTTCTTGGAAATAATAAGCGCAAAAAGTTATGGTTTTCACATAAGTAAGTGAACAACTACACATACGTGTAGACACAAATAAATAATCCTGTTATAAGCTTCTTTTTACTCTTTTACTCGATGGATGGGGAGTACGAGTGTGTGTGTGGGAGAAAACTAAAAACTTACTTTGAGATACAAATAATATTACAATTAGATTTGTTATTCGCTTTCATGTTACACCATTTCCGATATTATATAGGATGTTTAATAGGTGCTTCAATTTTATTTCACTTTCAATCAAATCTTAAATTATTTCAAAACTTAATTTTTTTATATTACTTTTATTTATTTAGTAGATTTTAAAACAATATACTCTATTACAATGAGATGAGATCGATGTTATTAGTATTATTTTTTAATTGGCATAACTTAAAAGGTGTCAGCCAGATTGGCATAATAAAGCTCAACAAATAAGGTTCAAAATAAGAATTATTTTTCATTATAATTTAATTAATATTTAATTTATTTTTAGCACTATAAAAATTTATTGACAAAACTTGTTGTATTTTTTGTCTGAGAATATATTTCTTTCCGTTTCTTGTAGATTATGATGAATTACGTTGCAAATGAACATTTAAAGATTAACATTATAAACGGAAGTATTTCTTCTACCACAAGCATTAAAAATGTTTTTGTAAATGGTGTAGCTTGTCAGATGTTACGTTTCTTTACATTGAAAATAGAATTATCAATCTGTTTATCTTGGCTACTGCAACATGGATTTCAAAACAATATTGTGAGGATAGTTTTGCCATTTATTGTTTGCTAGTTTTGCTTATCTCTTTTCTTTTTTGTTTCAAGAAAAACATACATTTTCTAGGAAATTTTTTTTTGCAACTTACCATGCCTGGTCACGTTTTGTTTTTTGGTACAAGAATGTCTAATATGTGCAAGTTTTTATACTGCTCATGCAACATTTATCCAACATCTATTTTAAATGTTTTCTACTCCATTTTAAATAACAAATAAGAGCAGCATCATTTAAATTCTTTGATATTCTATCAACTCATAACTTTGTTTGCGTATGTATGTATGTATGTATGTATATGTGTGTGTCGCTGTAATAAAATGCCCATTTCTTCTAGTTTTTGCCAAGCAACCTGAATGTGTATTTGTAGTTATCTCATCTGCTTGGTTATTTTTTCCCCTTCTCTGGTGTAAGTACGTATCCTTAAAGTGTCCATGATTGTATGTTTAGTTTAGCTTGAGTTTACCAATTCTCCTTGTTCCGTTTGGACTTTGTCCAAAATTATTGTGTGGCTGCCAGATAATTATCCGTTGATTATTTTGTGGTTTTCCGCTATTGAGCGTCTTCTCATTCGTTCGTTTTCATACTGTATGTCTGGCCTGTTTATTCATTTTTTCCCTGCTTGTGCGTCCGTCTGGTAGTAAGTTTGTGTCCGCAATGTACACACTTTTTAAAATTCCGATGTTGAATGCAACAATTCTTGTCGATAACAATTCTCCACTGCATTACTAGAGGCAACAAAAATTGTTCAAATATCTACAATTACATACTTAGTTGTTGGCCATTGATTATATCCTTTTAAAATACACAAACATAGAAATAATCCTGCATATGAATTCTCTCATACTCATACTTTGAGATTTGGTGATACTAAGTTTTAATAGTGGGTCAGAATTGCAAATATTTTAGAAAAACAAATTTTTTAATATTAAAAATTTAAGGTCTTCAAATAATTTTCAAGTTTGTAAATAATTAATTTCAAAATTTATTTTTAAGAAGCATTAGACACTTTATTATTATAACGTTTAGAACATTCATTGTGAACTCTAACTGATAGATTTAGAAAAAACGTATAAAAGTTAATAAAAGATAATTCAAAACAATGTTTTTTGCTAAAACAAATAAACAACGTTTGAAATTTTTTTCTTAAACTTTTAACAAATGCTGATGCATTTAAATCATAATGATTGTCAAATTTTGTATATAAAACTTTTAGGTTAATCATTCAATATGCTTTTTACTTGCAAATGAATTTTACGTTAGCAATAATTGTATTTGATACCAAAATTAAAATTATATTAAAAAAAATATAAAAGAAACCATCATTATAGAAAATTTAATTTTGAGTTTCATAATCTTTAGTTTAACAAATGAATCAAATGAAACCGAAATCGTGGCACGGTCCTGCCTATGAAAATAAAATCTTTCATTAGTTTTTCTTTTTATGAATATTGGTTTTGAGGCAGTTTCGGAAAGAAACCACTACGAATTCACAAGGAAAAATCCAGGCACAAGATTACTTATTTATTGGGTAAGATAAACTTCGATAAATCATAAACTTTATTTTATAATCGGAATATATTATTTTATTCGAATCGGTTTCACTGTGCAACACAGGCAACATATGCAAGTACACGTGTGAATATAGACACAAGAGCATAAATATTTCTACACTAAATGTATGCATGTATGTATGTATGTGCATTTTTTTATTAGCAATAAACTGCAGCATAGGCCCGGCGGAAGTAAATTATGTCTGTTGGTTGAATTGGAAAATGAGCAAAAGATAGTTTTTTATTTTATTTTTAATTTCAATTGTGTCAGTACGAGTTTTTGTTTGTTTTAAAGAGATTTTGATCTTTAAAATTGGTAAAAATCTTTGTTTAATTGTGCAGAAAAGCTACGGTCAGATATCTTTTCTCTTTAGTTTTATATTACAATAGAATATTTTATTAAAATGTTTAATTTGCTATTGCTATTTTTATTGTCCCAAACAAATACAGAAACACAGGGAGTTCTATGTATGTGTGAATAAAATCTTCTTTCCGCTTGACTTACTTTTTACATCAAGAAAAAAATCTTACAATTTTATGGACAAAAGTAAAGTAATGGATTTATATAAAATGTCATAAGATGGCAATGATGACAATATGGTTTTACGGTTTTGTGGCTTAAGAAATATAATAACGTAAAGGTGCCAGGTATTATAATTGAAAAGAAACAAAAGTTTGCATAATTAAAAATATTTACTTTATTTTCTTTTAAAATTTAAATCCAATATAGGCCTATTTACTATTGATATATTTATACATATTTATTTAAAAGATTTGCTTGAATTGCAATGAGCTTTTAATCAACAAAATTAAAAACCATTTTGATTACGCCGCAAGTGGAAAATTCATTAAAAATTATTGTCTCTTTCATGAGTAGTACATTAAAAACGTTTGTATGCTTTTAATAGCAAAAAGAAAGAATTTTTTTTATCAAATGCATTTTGTCGTTAAGACGTGTTGATTTTTTTAATTGTAGAGTGTTTGTTCTAGTTTCGTGGTTGAACATTGATGCAGACATTATGCTCTTTTGCTATTTTGCATATTATTATAAGTAATTTTAATTTCTCCTTAAAACCATAAAACTAATGGAATCCATTAGTAAAATCCCTTGCAATTTTAAGCTTTGCAAACAAAGGAACGCACAGAATAGATAGCAAGAGGGATTGATGTGCTGGTTGAATGTTATAGTGCAACTTTCTTCATCTGTACTAGGGTTGCCATTTTACTATTTTTAAATCAAAACAAACTATTAAAAGGTAAAAGTTTGTTTTAGGGCCAAATTTAAAGTTCAGAGCAAAGTTACTTTTAATTTTGCACGAAAATTCGCACTCTTGTTTTAAAAAATACTTCACAGCTTTTCCACAGCTCACAACCACAAAAATCAAACAAGCGTACGCTTGATCATATATGTATGTACATGTGTCCTAGACGTCGGCTGAGGTATGAATCTTTTATCTGGAGGATTAAGTTCAGATCGATGTTGAGAATATATATCACCACAGCTACGTAAATTACAATAATATTTCGTTACATATTAAGTTTTCACACACAACGTTAAAATTTTCTACATTATAAAAAGCGAGACCTTAAGGATTGGAATAATCCCACAAAAATCAGGACGTTTGGCAATCTGAATCACCATCAGTAGTACTAACAATATGAAAAATTAGAAATAACGATACGGACGGTACTATTGAAGACATCTATTTGCATGCTTTATCAGAATCATTAGAAACAACAAAATTTGTTAAAGATCTATAATATTAAAATACTTCTTGGTTTTTGCTTTTGCTAACGTTGTCGTCATAGTCATAATCATTTTCCCTCCCATGACAATTCGTGTCAAATGCCACAAGTGGCCAAAAAGGCTGAACACACCACCACTATTCACTCATGAATAATGCAACAATATTTGTGTTTTATATGCTGACGTTGTTGCTGTTGCATTTCATGGTGTTGGTGTGTTTCGAGTATTGCTGTTAAGCTGCATTTATGGTAATGCTTGGGGTTGTATGGTCATTCACGGGTGTCACATCTTTGGTGGATGTCAGTTACAATTTTTATTCTGTTTTCGCTATATTTTTTTTTCTCTTTAAGCGAAATACCCACACTGAGGCTTTTTTAAATGAATACACCACGATGATGATCATGAGGTTTCAGTGGCTACAGCGATTTTTTTTTATATGTTGCACCAACAAAACCTATTTAAAGTTTCATCATTTGTATGCATCAACACTTTAAAGCATCGAAAAAGGAATTCCATATTTATCTATTCACTTCACCAGTTAACCGTAAAGGGTATCGCTTTAAAAAGAACTGTGGTCTGGGATTTTAAACTTTTATCTTTGTATAGCAAATGCTTAATGGAATTCACTTAATCCTTACAATAACAATAATAACGACTGCAAGAAAAGGAGAAACCGATAAAAAGAAATTGAATGTAATTATTTAAATGTAAATTCTGTATAATTTAAGTTTAGATGAAACATTTAACACAATTTGCATTTGAGTGTGAGTTTGTGCTTTATAGAAAAGTACTCATGCAAATTAAGTTTACCTTTAGATTTACACAAACTTTATTATATGTTTATATGTATGTATTAAAGCAGATGTGTGTGTGTATGCGTGTGTGTATTTAAGAGCATTAAATCAACGCTAATCATTTTGTTTGCCAAACTACATCTAATCAAATTAAGTAGATTCCGTTAATATCATTTTATGAGAATTCGCTACTACTGCGGACAGAAAGGAGGTGTCAGAAGAGATATAAAGGGTGTTTTTTTATAGAGGTATAAAACTTTAAGCTGGCAGGACTTTTTTAACTGGCAGCCATTTTGTCAGCTGTCAAGTAATTTATGTTTAGTTTTGTTTGGCATTTTAACATGAATAGAATGACGAACACCTAGCAAGGCGTAGATTCAAAACAAGATTGCCGTTGATTCCGATTTTCATAAGCGAATTTTGTTTAGCGATGAAGATCACTTTTGTTTGATTGGATATATCAATTAACAAAACTGCCGTGTTTGATGTTAGGACACCGTTACATCCAGAAAAACTGACCGTTTGGTGTGTTTAAAGGGCCGCGAAATCATTGGTCTGTAATTCTTCAAAAATGATGCTGGTCAGAACGTTACAGTCAATGGTGACCCCCTATAGATCTATTATTACTGACTTTTTCGTTTATCAATTGAACAACCATGAAGTGCAAGAGATGTGGTTTCAACAAGACGGAGCAACATATCACACAGCTCGTGCCACAATTAATTTATTAAAGGAAACGTTTTGTAACATCATAGTTTCACGTTTCGGCCCCTGAATTGGCCTCCAAGATCGTGCGACTTAACGCCACTAGACTATTTTCTGTAGGATATGTAAAGTCGCTAGTCTATGCCGATAAGCGCGAAACGATTGACCACTTAGAGGACAACATTTGCCACGTTATTGCCGATATACGGCCACAAATGGTGGAAAAAGTTATCGAAAATTTAACCTTCAGATTAGACTACGTCCGAGCCAGCCGTGGCGGTCATATGCCAGAAGTCACTTTTAAATTATAATGCTAGAAGATTATCTTTCGAATAAAGTAAATTTCATGTCATTTTAAAAAATTAATCTTTGTTTTATTCCATTTCAAAGTTATATACCTCTTTAAAAAACACCCTTTATTAACATGCCTGTTCATGTTTATACAGAAATGTGAAAATTAAGCATTTGTTTGTTTCGCTGGATGAAAATGGATTTTGTAATGTTATAAAGTGCTTTGAGGTTTTTGTTTTGAAAATACCCTTTTTACTAATTAAAGAAGCTCTTAATAGTCATATTGTTGGTCATCGATTGTTGCAATTTATCTTATATTTAATGTTATTTTGCCGTTAAGAGACTGTTAATAAGTTGCATTTTAATTAACTTATTATAAGTTTAATTAGTTATATGTATATTTTACAGACGAAATTGTTTTAGTATTTAATATGTAGTTTATTTAAAAATATTATAAACGAATTTCAATTACGTACTCTGATTAAAGTTTGTAACTTTTTTTTTTGAACCAGTTATAAAATTTTTGCTTTAAATAAAAAAAAATTAACTGATGACAAAGTAATAAATACAATTAATTTTACAATTTTAACTTGAGATAGGTCGCATTGTTATCTGTTATACATGGAAATAAATTTTTAATGTTTACCCTATTTACGGTTGTCGGTTTTAATCATTTTCGAAGCATGTTCACTACTACTACAAATGGGTATGTTAAATAATAGTTTACATTTCTTTGCGTAAAGTATGTAACGGCCAAATTATAATTTTTAGAAAACAGACATATATTTTAAAATGTTTAAGGTAAAGAGAAAAACGAAAGACTTTTAGGCTGAGTTTGCCTTACTGAATTACGTAACATACCTCAACCTCAACTTTAAAATAGATGAAGCAAAGAGTTTAAATTGAAAAGTAGGTACATTTCTTAAAACAATATAACAGTTTCAGTTAAATTTTTTTATCGTAAAAAGAATATTTTTTATCACAGTGATAGAATTTCTCAAAACTATTCTGCGGTCAGATGTATTGAGAACAGAACATGAAAGCTTGTCTGTATTTATATACTTGCATTTGTGTGTTAGAAAAATATTCGTGTTGTTTATTTTATTTTTAAAAAGACTACAAATAAATCGGTTACTTATGAAAGCCCTATTGTCAATTTGTAATTTCTTTATTAACTTTGTTCTGACTTGAATAACTTTTCTAAGTTTAAAACCTCCGTTTTTTAGATCTTTTAAAAGCTTGCTATTTGCAACAAGGGGCACTTTGCCAATAATCGATTCCCTTTAATGCCTTTTTATTCTAGAAAAACGGTATATTATAGATATTAGATCATGTTGAGTCAATTGAAAAGGAATTTTTAAAAGTTCTAAAATTTTTTCAAAATTTTGACTTTTTACCAGAAAAAAAGTCATATTTTACGCTAAACGGTTTCTGGTTTCATCTTTTAAAAAACAATTTTTCTGCAAGCCTTCAGATAAAATTTACTCAGAAAGGTTTATAAAGAAACTAACGATTTTTTTTATTTTGTATCTCATTTTGCAGTTTTTTTTTGCAAAAAAAAAAAAATAATCAACAAGAAAAACAAACCTCTTTATTTAATAACAAGAAAATATTTATTTGTCTTATTGACATTAATTTTTAATTAATTTAATTGTCTATATGGTGCATTTTACTGGGGCTTATTCCAGATCATCAGTAGACTTTGAAATTTATTATCTGAAAAAATTCAAAAATATTGTTTGTTATTGTTGTAAATATTTAGATACCAAATGAGAATTCTCAAAAGTCCAAAAAACATTCAAAAATTTTTTCAAAAAACAAACAAATAATTTTTCATATAAATGTGTTTTGTTTTTCTTTTTCCTTTATACATTTGACTAGCCTTTGGTTAACACTAAATGTATATGGAAGATCAACTGAAATTTATTCAGTGAAATGCAACATATAGACAGCTTGAAACTAACAACAAACCATACAAATTTAAATATTTTAGTTATAACATTTTAGTTGCAACAGCCGTACAAAAGCTAGCATTTAAACTACTTAAATACTTTTTTCTTTAAAATATTCAAAAATTTGGGGGGAGTTTTTAAAGTTTTTTTTTAAAAGATTTCTACTATATCGTTTTCAATAATTTTTTGTTGGTAACATTAATACGTTCATAATATTTTAAATTAGTGTAAGTATATTTGTCTGTAGGTAAACACAAATACATACATACATGTACTGATACACACAAGTGTATGGATAAAAACATGTTATAGCCAATTAGTAATTCATTGCGAAACATCCTCATTATCAAGTGCTAATTACAGCACAAATTAAAGAAAAGTTCTTGAAAAATATAAAAATGAACACATGTACTTTGATTACTGCTTAAATAAGTTCATTAAATATCATTTTCTAAACACACAGACACAAACAGACACACACATCGACAATAATACACTGAAATGGAGTGTGAGTTGGCGAAGATGCGTTTTTCATAAATAAAGAAAAAACAAAAAAACCATGAAACTTTTTAGTTTTTTTCTTTTATCAAACTAATTATCTACTTTTGTTCTTAAAAACTTAGTTTTTCATGACTTTTATAATAAAAAGAGAAAAAAGAAAGAAAGAAAAAACAAAACGAAACTTTAATATAAATGATGTTAATTATTAACTTGTTTTTGTTTGTTAAAATTAACAATTTATTTTTTTCAATAGATTTTGTGTAATTATTTATTTATTTATTTATTTGATTTTCTTTTGTTTTACACATAAATATCTGTAACAACTAATATTAATTTTATTTGAATGAAAGTTATGAGAAAATAAACTATAAAAATACATTTCATTAACGCCCTATTGAATCAGAGCAAACAAAAAAGTCAAATATAAATAAATAAATAAAAAAAAAACAATAAAATTACAATTTTTGAAAAATTCTACACAAACGTTTTTTTCCATAAATTGTGTATTTTATAAAGTTTTTTGCTTAAATCATTCTATGTATATCTTAAAGGGTTTGTTTAAATATTTTTTTGTTAAATAAATATGTAACTTCATATGTAAATATTATGACTAGAAATATGTTTATTGCCGTAATAGTTATGTTTTAAAATTAAAAATAATTTATTAAGATTAAAATAATTGTATCCAATTAAATACATTCCTTTTGAATTTTTAAATAATGTGATTAATGCTTATTTACAATCGTATTTAAATAATGATATTAAACTTTTTAAAATTCAGTTTATTTAAGTTTATTTAAGACAGTTGCGTTTAAATATTACTTCATACAGTAATGGCAAAGATCCAAAAGGTCTTCTTCTGCATAATTCTGAATCCGAAGTTGGCCAGGATAACGCTAAACTTGAAGATTATGGTCGATTGGAGCTTTTTAAAAATCACAGAAAAGAATTATATCGGAGTCAAGCCACATAATTTTAATATCCTTCGCGCGAGATAACCATCTTTTGAAATTTACCATGAAAAATATTCGAAGTGGCGTTTGCCATCTTCAGCAAACGCGTTGGTCTGCCTTAATCACATAATTTTCTTGTATTTGTATCGTTCATATCGCGACATCATTGACCTGCAATGCTTGACTTCGTCTAAAATAGTCTAACTAACGTCGTTTTTCAAAAATGTGATACTTATAATGCCGGCGCGCTTAAGCTAGTTTTTATATTTTATTTAATTAATTCCTGGTGACCCTGTCATAAGTTGACGTCATCCCATTTTTTGCTTTAAAACAAACATAGTTGGTCATGAAAAATTATGGTGTTGACTATTTTCGATATAGTATTTGAAGAATGGCACGAATTTTGCAACAGTTCTTCTAACGCACTTTTTTATACCCTTCACCTAAGGTGATAAGGGTATA
>NDXZ01070822.1:0-10374 GCA_003055125.1 Paykullia maculata | reverse complement strand
AGGTACACAGGTACCTGTCCACACACATAAGGGTTAAACGGGTCTTTGGCCGCACTGTGCGTCTGTCTTACCTATTAATTATTATATAATTATTGATGCCAAATCTTCACGGAAAGTTACGCGATTAAGCAGCAGGTCTAAATAATAAAAGTAACTTAACCGCAACATGCTGCCAACATCTTTTTGCTTTTATTATAAACTTCTTAAATTTCTGCGTCGCTACGTTAAATGATTTTAGAAATGTTTCAATACTTTTGTATTTGACTACATATATACCTCGAGAGAATCAAGATATTTCCAGAGGTTCCAAACAAATTGCTCGGCTTTTTTGTTAAAACAATAACAATATTTGTTTATACATTTGTTTTAATAAAATGTTGAGCTTTATAAAACAGGTTGTAATAATTTCGGATAATTTTTATTGCCAAAATATATTCCTACAATTTTTCATAATTACGCTTTATGAGTTTTTTAGAAAGAATTGAATTTTAAGTTCTCTAAACTGAGGGGTTACTCTGTAATTCGATTTGAACAAATTTCTAATCGAATCGAATTACAGAGAAACCCCTAAGATCGTTTAGAAAGATTTCATATGCAATATTTGCGGACCAACTTCTCGATACTGCTGATAGGATATCAAATAATCACGCAACTTTGTGCAAACACCCACCAATGAAGCTCCCAAAAAAACTATGTCTTCTCTTTGCGGCAGCATATTAATCTTAACATCTAGCTTGGGTCCAGCAAAGACTTTTGCTTCCCACAGCAAACGATCTCTTAGGCCGGTAAACACAGTGTTGCCACCGCATAAACATATATTTCCATACAATTCTTTTTTCAACTCAGAGTTACAGGATTTAATGCATTCGTGAATATTTTTTGCTATACCACCTGTGTGAATGTCAATCATTTCAGGCTTGAAAAGTAACTCGGGCACACGAAATGCCTCATTTTTTATATCAATCTTAGTACCATCATGCAGTATAGCTTGATCTGCTTTGAAAGCAGAATTTTTAATTTTATCGTCATAGTTTAAAACAATATAACAACCAACACGTTTGATTTCATTAAGAATTTCGAATTCGCTACGTTTGCCACGAAAATATTTTGCTTTACCACTTTGAGTTAAAAGTTCACCCATAAATTTAGTTAAATCGTTGCCGCCTAATGGTATATGTCTATAAGAACTCTTTATGTAATCGCCATCTTTAATGGCTACAATATGAGTTTGCCCAGCACCAGATTCCACCATTACACCTGTTTCTGAACCATAACCATACATGCCCATTGGTGTAGACGGCATCAATAGAAATGAATTACATTGAAATTTTTCAAACATCAGTTCGGCTATTTTTTCCCGATTAGCGGCTGAATTATTAGGCGGTTCTAAAAGCATTACTTGTTCCGATCTTGGGTGAATTTGTAAGCCTTGCTTAAAAACATATTCCAGCAGTTCTTCAGCAGCAAGCCAATCTTTGATAAAACCACGTTCCACGGGATACGTTAGTTTATACGCATCGGAACCAGTAAGGGCTTTATTTCCATACGCCACTTTAATGAAATTGTCGACAGTGTATTGACCCACAACATTGGGCATTTTTATCATAGGCTTATCATCACCAGCAAAACCCGCTTTTAAGACAGAGGAACCAAGATCAATTATAGCCACTGTATTGAGTGAGTTCTGTTTATCTAATATATAAAAGGTGGTAAATTATATGACTGTGGTTTTTATAACTAATCTTTGCTTACGATTAGAGGTTTGTGTTCCTTTGACCATTTCTTCTCTCTTTTTAGAAACGTTTCGAATTTCAGGACATTTATATTGCTTCTTTTCACTACGACACAATCTATAGTAATTTACGTACATACATACATTGAAGCATTAATTTATAATAATTAAATTTAGTGAATTTTTACCCATGCAAAAAACACATATTGCAGAATTTTGAATTTTGTTAGCCAAAAAGTTGAATGTTTATTTAAAAAAAAAATTTTATTATAATAAAAATGTCAACAAATACATGTGCACACGCTCACATGTCAATCATTTTTTTTTTTTAATTTTTTTTTTTTTTTCTAATTTAATACCATTTATCTAGTGATGACACTTAAATACTCGAATGAATTTGAGTGGAATAGAATGAGATAGAAACATCTTTTAAAAATGTAGAAAAATACTGACACACAAGCCTGTAAAATTATAATTAAAAAATGTTAATATATTTGCAAATTGATGGTAGATGTTTAATGTGATAAAGTGTAAAAAGGCTATAAATTAATTCTAAAATTTTTAAACTTTTTGCTACATTTTATGTCAAGAACATGCTTTTACAACAAGCGCATTCATAAAAAATATTGAAAAGTCTGTCAAATGTTTTTAAAAATATATAGCTTAAAGATCAATTTTTAACAATAAATTAAAAATATTTTTCACGGATTAATTGTTTAAACTTGAGGTCTGTTTTTTTTTATTTAAATTATATTTTCAATATTTCGCCACTCCGTTGTGTGGCATTGTCTGGAATTTATAATTGGTTTTAATATTTGAAAAAAAAAAACATTTGAAAATTTTCATTTTTATCCTCTATCAAAATCCAAAATCTTTTTAGTTCATTGTTTCTCCTCCTCTACTTCTTTATAATCAGGGATGCTACTTGGTGGAACCAAAAAAGTTAATTTTTTTCTTAGTTTTTGCAAAAATTAACAGGTTTTAAACATTTTTGGTAGAAAATTAATTTTTTTAAAAAGTTTTTAAATTTTTATGGTTTGTTGTTAGTTTCAAGCTGTCTATATTCTGCATTTCACTGGTTGCTTATACCAGATCATTAGTAGACTTTGATATTTATTTCTTTATCATGATATGGTATAAGCAACCAGTGAAATGCAGCATATAGACAGCTTGAAACTAACAATAAACCCTAAAAATTTAAACAATAATGTCAATACGACAAATAACAAACTTTATATGCAAAAGGCTTGTTGTTATATTTTGTAAAGCTCATTGGAATACCCTAACAATCGCGTTTATATGTAAATAAAATATTTGGTTGTAAATTTGTTTAAGCTCCAGATACATATGCACACACTTACATAAATGAAAAAAGTGAAATGCTATAGTCGGGCATGCCACACTAACAATGAGTATGTAAACAGAATTTATTTAAATAATATTTTGATAATAATTGGACTTAGAGAAGCTTGACAATTATAGGGGCTCGATCTTATATGGACCTTATGCAGTTTGCACTTAAAAGCATAAGGGCAAGAGCCAGTTGATTTTTTTTTGCGGAAAAGAATTTGCCCTTTTACAGTGCTCAAATTGCTAATTCTGCTTAAGTACTTAAGCTTTCCTTCTTACCCGCGCTATAACGCAAAATAACCAAAGGCAACACATTTTCGATTTTATTAAGAGCAAAATAAAAACAAGTTTTATTTAAGCCTTTAATGGCAGTTATACGTAATCAAGCTCTGACTTCAAAATATTTAAAAGTTTAGTTCCTAATTTGAATGAGAGTGTTGTACCAGTAACAATTTTTAAAGTAAACTTGATGTAAAAAAACAATTTATCGGTCACTCATGAATGCTTGAAAATTTGTCTGATTGACAAACGTCAGGACAAACGCATAATACCCTCCTTACCTATGATGACTTATGGGTATAAAATTCAAACATAACTCACACAACTATACAATTAGACAAAAAGTATACGTCGAGAGGTATAGAAGTACTATACGGGGGTATAAATGCAATAAAAACTTATTGTTTGAATATCTATTTTGTATCCATTTTTTATTGCAAATATTTTCCGACACTTGAATGCATGTTACTGCCGCATTTGCATGCAGCACATTAATACAAACGTACGTATATAGATACAATCATTTATAGTCAATCGTAATTGTTTCTACTGCTACATTAAAACAGTTGTCTACTGTTGCTGCCCTGTTCGTTGTAGTTGTTATGAGTTTGAAAAAAGTTGCTGAACAAAATATAAAATTGATTGGATGGTTAAAGTTTAATATTTTTGTTGTTTTTGCTATTGCAGTTTTATTTCTTTTGTGCATTTTCAACATTTATTTCAAGGTTGAAATAAAATACATAATTTATGCGCAATGAAAACGAAAATGTAAGAGCAAACACAAAAACACAGAACAAAATTGGCCTACAATTGCATGCCTGCTTTTATTTCGATATTTCACATGCTCAGATGCAAGCCGAATATCCGAATAATTTAATAGATCAAAAAAAAAAAATTTAGAATTGATTGATTAAACATTGAAATGTTATTTTAAGCTAAATGTAAGAATTAAGAGAAACAACACTTTGCTATTGTTTATTTTTTTTTTTATTTAATGTTTGTAGGTCATATGAAAATTTGCTTAATAACTTCGCTATCAGAAGTACTTTAAAATATATTACGATAAATATAACCCTATTAAAAAAGCATAGATGAGAAAAAATAATACTTTTTAGTTTACATGCAATACTTTTATTTAGACAATCGACGCTTGCGGCCATTAAAGTGTAGTTTCTTTACCAGTAATTTAAATATTTAATATTTCTGTTTTAAGTTGATACATTAAAACTGAAGAAATTTATTTAAAAATATTTTACATAAAATCGGTAGACTGTATTTGTTGAATGTAAATAAATATCTTATTAGTTGCTTAACAATATCCACTAGTCTCTAGTTGTATATTTTTCCAAACTTTACTGATTTGCTGACTATTAATTTTTGTTTAAACAAATTTTGTACTAGTAAGAGCAGTCAGGCTTCCAGGATCTCAATTGGGATTGATTTGTTGTTGCCACTGAATTTAACTTAAATCGAAACAATTTGTACATGTCTGCAAATGCAATTGTAAAATTTTTTAAAAATTAAAAATTTTTTTTTATATAATTTATATTACTGTATTTTATTATTTGATACATAAAGGGTGTTTTTTAAAGAGGTATACAACTTTAAGTTAGCAACACTTTTTTAACTGGTGGCTTGTCAGCTGTCAATTGATTTATGTTTAGTTGAGTTTGGCATTTCAACATGAATAGACTGACGCCTGGACAACGCTTCAAAATTGTGCAAATTTATTTGAAAACAAGATTGCCGCTAATCCTGATTTTCATAAGCGAATTTTCTTTAACGATGAAATTCATTTTTGTTTGAATGGATACGTCAATAAACGAAACTTCCGAATTTAGAGTGATAATAATCCTCAATTTTATGTTGAGAGACTGTTACATCCAGAAAAACTGAACTGGTGAAATCATTGGTCCGGACTTCTTTAAAACCAATGCTGGTCAGAACGTGACAGTCAATGGAAACGTTCTATACTATAAAGCTATGATCACTGACTTTTTCGTTCATCCATTGAATAACCATGATGTGCAGGAGCTGGCGCAACTTGTCACACAGCTCGTGCCACAATTGATTTATTGAAGGAAACGTTTGGTAACCGCATAGTTTTACGTTTCGGACCTGTTAAGTGGCCTCTTCGTGCGATTTAACGCCGCTAGACTATTTTCTATGGGGATGTGTGAAGTCCTTAGTCTACGCCGGTAAGCCCGAAAGCCACAAATATTGGAAAAAGTGATTGAATTTATTAGATTAGGCTACGTCCGAGCCAGCCGTGGCGGTCATATGCCAGAAGTCATATTTAAATTTAAATGCCAGTAGATTATCTTTCGAATAAAGTTTATTTCATGTCTTTTTAAAAAATTCATCTTTGTTTTATTCCATTTCAAGGTTCTATACCTCGGTAAAAAATACCAGATACATACCTGTTGACGTAGGTGAATTTAAAAAAGCTGCTCAAATAGACCCCATAGGTTTTTAATGTTAAATTAAGTTGGGTTATATTAAATGGCTTTCAAGCCTTCTGATGATTTTGTGATTGAACTTAAAGAATTATCTTAAAGAAATAATATGTAATAATATTTACTCAAACTTGGCTCTTTCTCAATTCATGTCCTCATTTGAATTATTTAAAAAAAAAAAGTCTTTAATTTAATAAAGGTTTATAAAATAAATTCAATAAGGAATTTGTTTTTAAAACTTTTATATTATTTATAAACAGGTAAAAAACAAAACATAGCCTGATTAGATCTGCATCTCGAAGGAAAATTTAGTCAAAACCCAGAATATATAAGTAGATTTAGATCAAAGCAGTATTACGTAAAATTTTTAATTGTAAATATAAGCAAAGTTAAATCCGGTTATCTCTCAATGCCGTTCAAATACCATAATAAAAGATAACAGTTAAAGGAAAACAACTAAAAATTGTTTTGAAATTATTCAAATTAATAAAGTTAGACCTCAATTGAGAAAAATCTTCTTCCATTTATTTGTAAATTTATTATTTGAAAAATTTATTTTACTAAACTGATTATTAAATTAAAACCTTCTTTTGCTTTGACTTAGTTTTTGCAAGAACGAAAAGAAAAGATAACTCACAAATCACTTTTCTGTTTTTTTTTCTAGCGTTTCCTTTATTTGTTCTGGATTTTAATAAAACACATAAAAAAATAATATAAAATATGTTATTTTACAAACATATTGACATAGAAACTTATTTAAAAAAACGAATTTCATGCATATATCCTTTTAAAGGAGCAAAAAAAAACACAAGGTAAAATAATGGAGTTTTTTTCTAAATTATAAAGTCAGTCAATTACATGTCAGTACTTTGTCACAATGCATTTTCTTCTTGAGTTAAATTGTGCTCAAGTAAAATTTTTTTTTTTAGTTTTTGTACTATATTTTGTTACCAAAAAAAAAATTATCAAAAAAGAAATGTGTGCAAATGTATATTTTATAATCACTTCTATATATATCCAAAAAAGAGGTAGTAAAACTTCACGTAGTATGTTACTTTGCTTTGCATATTTCTAAAAATTTAAAAATATAAGGAGACATATTTTACCTTAAACTCACGTATTTGATAAATGAACATTAGGAGGCAGAAAAAAATATATATATATGTGTTTGTATGCTTGTGCATTTAGGAATGTGCTGCTATAAGAATTTAAAACAATACTTTTTCTGGTCACATACACATTTATGCTATAATTTTCTATAATAAAAAAGTAATATAAAAAACATTAACGCAATAAAATAAATAATTTTTACGAATGTATGTGCATATGTATGTGGTATCATAAATAACACTGTGCCACGGTGAAAATTTTCTAAGAGTCAAAACCGATGTATATTATGGATTGTTTTGATTAGATAACAATAAGTTGAATAATTCTTATAAACCTTCTCTTAAATTATAGTTTTTTTTTAACCAAAACTATTCAAAAAAATAATTTTTATGTAGGGAATAAAAGATGTTTCAAATTCAAGGCCAATTACGGCATTCGATATCAGTCGAAAATAAAAAATTCAAACTGGAGTTCTAAATCGAGTTCCGTCATTTGCCACCAAACTTTTTAGGAATGTCTACTTTTATTATAATTTTTTAACACAGGTTATACACATGTATATCAATTTTTAGAGAGAATTTCATTTGTAAAAAATATTCGCTTAAGTTTTGTTAGTCGACACAGTTTAGTTTTGTTACCCACACGGGGGAAAATATTGATGATGTTCATAACCTGAGAAGATAAATTAAATAACTTTGCAAAACTATTATTTTTGTTAAAGTCTAACAGCAATTGATGGTGCCAGACGTTTTAATTAAAAAATTTAGGAAAAATGGTACACTCCCAAGCATCAATGGTTAACCTATAAAAAGTGCTATGCTACTTAATATAAAACAAAGTTACTTGTGCTTGTAAACAATTTTCATGAAAAGCTAATTTAGAGCAAAGCAATTACACTTAAGAAATTGTTTGTTTCTTAATAAAAAAAACATCATTAAGTACTAAAGTAAATCCAAATAAATAGCAAAGAATATAACATTTTTAAGAAAATCACCATGAAAAGTGCATATAAATGCAAGAGCTTTTCAATTATAATTTGGTAACGCATATGTTTATATTTGCTTTCTTTCTAACGCCTTTTATAACAAATGACTTCATGATTTTTTAAATGAGTAATATAAAGCAATAACCGTAACAATACATACTAGCGAGTTGAGATAGTCTCATAATAAAAGTTTAAAAGAAATGCGTTTTTGTAGCATTGTGTAATTATATACGAACATGTAAGCAAGTACAAATTTAATAAAATATTATTTAAATATATTTATGTTTTTTTTTATTTTTGTTAAATAAATATTAATTTTATTTACCACAATTTACACAGGGGAGGTTTGGTATTATTACATTTAATATATGTATTATCGTTATTATTAATTGTTGCTTTAATACAAGAGTATGATTAATATTTTTAATTGATATCGCTTATACGTAATTTATGGCTGAAATTTTTTTATTATTTTTTGCAGTAGAAAACGAGAAAGCGATTTGTTTGTTTTTTATTTTTTAAAGACTTTTTTTCATAATTTTACATAGTTTAAAAAGTTATTACTTAATTAAATTTTAATGTTTAAAAACATTTAATATAATAAATTATATATTATAGGTTACTTCTGTGAGAAACAAAAGTACTTAATGAAATAAAATTAATTACAATAATGTTAGCTAAATTAACTAAAACTTAATTTACAAAATCAGTTGCATTTTATATCATTTATTAAAATTATTTAATTATTTGAAACATATTTATATAAAATAAAACCACCCAACGAGTACTGAAACCTTTTTTTTAGTCATATTCTTTTAATTATTACTGTCTTTAGAAATTATAACTAATTGAAACCAAAATCGTTTTTGATTGAAATGCGAAAGGTTTAAGAAATATGGAAATTTTTTGGCTAACTTAATAGCAAAATTTAACTTGAGCTACTAGATAGCAGTTGATGCAGATTAGAAAATCTTTAAGATTTCGCTTAAAAATTTTATGCAATGACAAACACATTAAACTTTGTTGACTCACATTTTTTTATGATTATTTTCTTTTACAATGTTTTTAAGATAGAAATAAAAAATGTTTAATTTTATTCTGGCTCTAAATCATTTTATATTTCTAAATAAGTATTAATGTAAATATGTAATTATTTTTCGACTCTAGCCAAGCGAAATGCATTTTCCAAACCAACTACGGTTTAATCGTCAGCACTTTTGAATCGGTACAAAAGTTTTGGGTGTAAATGTCAATATTTAGCTCACCGATTGTTAGGTTGTAGAAAAAGGGAACAATTAAGTTGTCTTTTATTTAAATAAAATAATAAATAGTCTTAAAACAAATAAAAACTTTTCAAAAACATATTCAGAACTCTGTTAAAAAATTATTTTATATCTTTAACTTTCTTTTAATCTTGAAAAATAATTTAATGAAATTGTAGCATAAATTAAAAAACAATTATTCCAGGTGTTCCACATTTCAAAATTTTGCAGACAGAAATACATAAAACATAAAACATAAAAATATGCAAACACATTTACATCCATCAAAAATCACACAGAGAGCAAAAACAAACAACACTTAAAAACAGAAAAACTTAACGCAAGCAAAAAGCATATCAGACTATTGCAATAAAAAATGCTAACACAAACACAAGTATAGAAGAGAAATAAACCAAACTTAGATAAACGAAATTAAAAAAGTCTAAAAACATTTTTGTTACAAAAAGTATTAGCTTAAGTATTGAATATAAGAAATAAATAAAAATATTGAAGCTGCTTAAAGCAGTCAAACCCACCAACATTTTAACCTGCTTACACAACACAGTTCCAGTTATAGTTATGTATCCATTTCCTTAGGTAGCATTCCCAACAAGTATCTATTCAATGAACAATCAACAAATTTAATTTCTTTTCAGTTTTCAACAACAACAACAACGTAACCACACTCATATAGAAAAATATTTTTTTAAACACATTGAGTCAGACAGGTAGACGGAAAGACAGACAGCTTTTCGTATATCTATTCCCATAAAAATTTGCATTTTTCTATTTTGTTCTTTTATAAATATTTTTTGGTTTTAAATTTTTATTGAATATTTTTTGCAAGAATAAATAAATATTTAAGTTGTGGCCATTTAAAAATTGTTATTATATTTAAAGTTTTAACAAACAAATACGTTCATATATGTGTATGTATGTATATATGCAAATATAAAAAAAAAATATTTTAACAAAATTTAAAAGAATTTATTTTCATTTATTTGTTTATACATTTTTTTTTTATTTAAGGCATTTTTTCTATTACCATATTAATGAATTTATGTTTTTATGTCAAAAAAAAATATTGTGATTTATGAGCTCAAAAATAAATAAAACAATTATGTTAATAATTTTGTTTTATTATTTTTAGCAAATTAGAATTTTTTTAATAAATGTTTTTATTTTTATTACGAACTTTAT
>NDXZ01070817.1:0-15560 GCA_003055125.1 Paykullia maculata | reverse complement strand
TGCGTTTGGTAATACAAAACCCAAAAATACAAATCAATGCAATTCGGTTAAACATTGTGAAAACTTACCGGCAACCACTAGAACATTATTGCTGTTAAATGTAATTATTTTCTTTACGAAAAGTTAATATTAAATGCATTTTTAGAAAATGTTTAATATTTTATTTACAAACAGAAAATGTACCTACCTAAAAAATGTATTTAAATATTTTGATCTGCTCTCTTTTGAGGCGAAATTATATCAGGTGACATCAACAACCCAGCTAATAGCGAAGCTAACTGTCGTATATCCTTAACCGTTATTTTTATTAATCTTTTTAATCTATAAATTTTATTTTATTAATAAATAATTTTTGCCTTGAAATTTTTGAAATTGTGATATTCATATTAAGAATGTTCTTTTTTTAAATTTAAATTATATATGGCTATTAGCCGAGTGAAATTCATTTTCGAAACCAGCTACGATTTCATTATCAGCACACATTTTCTCATCGGTGCTACTATTATTGAATGTAAATTTAATCTATTGAAACCACAATTTTATAGAAATAGAAACCGGAATTTGTTTTCATTGTAATTTAAGTATTATGAATACTCGTATATGGTATAGAAAAGAAATCTACCCGCTCATATTGAAAATCACTTTATTTGGCTCTGGCAACATTAATAAGAATATCAAAAAATTTTGTAGCATGCGAATGACATAAAAACAATATGGCGTGCGAGAAAAGAAAAACCAGATGATTACATTATTATAGCACGCCATTTATGCATAAAATTCGTAAAATAGAAATTGAATGAAAAGTGAATAAAATTGTTTGCAATGAAATAAATTTATATTTAAATTTTAAACCAACGTAAAAAACCAAAATGAAAGGAGAAAAATCTTCAACAGTCACAGAACAAAAGCAGGAACTTTTGCGAAAGTTAAAACTACATCAAAATCAACAGCCACTGAATCGCAAAACCACGGTATGGACAAGAGAAAAGATAAATCAGTTGATTGAGCTATACAAAAAAAATGAATGTCTTTGGAATCATTGGCATGAATCGTACAAAAGTAAGGATAAGCGTAATCGGGCCATAGAAGATATTTGCACAACCTTGCAGATACCAAAATTTGAGTTTGGCAAAAAGATCCACAATCTTCGTAATCAATTTAATACAGAAATGAAAAAATTGGAACAACGTGTAGAAGAGGCGGGAGTCGGCATGGATGACGCCACTGCTATAGAGTTGCGTTGCAAGTGGAGTCATTTTGAGTCCCTAATGTTTTTGCGTCATGTTATAGAACCCAGACCGGGTGGTTATCAAAATATCTTCCATCCACACAAGGTTTTTTTTTGTCATATTTTTGTGTCATGTACATACATACATACATAATATGTACCTATGTAGTTCTTTTTTAATATCTTTGTACGCATTTTTCAGAAAATGCGTGTAAGGCTTGACCTAAACAGTTCAGAAGATAATTTAACTGTTTTACCCAGCTGTAGTGGTAACAACAACAATGCAAATTCCGAAGACTCTAAACAATTTCAGTACGATGAAAATGTAACTGAAGAAATCATTACAGACGATTACCAATCTTTCGAAAGCGAAGTGGTGGAATCAGTAGATCAACAAAGTCCCTGTGAGGAAGTCGGTGATGAGAAATATCAGCCACGGTCGCAACAACTGGCCAAGAAAATTGATTTACCTCCAGTGCCTTTACGTAGTTTAAAAAACTCAGCTAATAGTAATAGTAAAGTTTCTCAAACAAAATTAAACTCGTCATCTTCTCAAACGGCTGTTATAAATATTGATGACGATTCTTCTTTTATAGAGTTAAGTTCAAACAATTTAACAGTTGTTCCCTCACAACCACACCTAATATCTACAGCATTATCTTCCTCACAATCAACAACGACTCCTGTCATATCCTCTATTTCTTCATCGAATAGTGCAGTATCAGCTTCACGTGACCAATGGGATGCTTTTGGAGAGTTGGTAGCAAATGAATTTCGTAATTTAAATTCAGAAATTTGCCGTAAACGTCTTAAGAGAAAAATAATGCAAGCCATGTTGGAGGTGGGAGAAGAGGATGACAATCTGATGGGTAGTCGATCACAAACAAGTTAAATATGTGCGTGTATCTATTAGTTTACAATAAGTAGGTATTATTAATTTTACGAAAAAATTAGGGCATTAAAAAATTTATTTTTGCCCTTTTTTTATATGGGTATTAATTGAGCTTAAGATCTTTGTTTTTATATAAAACTAGTTTTTTATTTTTAATCCGCCTTTTCCGTAATTTTTTTTTAATAAAGCATTTGTTTAATATTCTTTTAAATCGTGGTTTAAATAAACTAAAGTTCCAAAAAAACAAACTAAACAACTTCGTTTTATTTTATCATTCAGTTCTTTACGATCCTTTAATAAATAAATTTGTATTTAGAAAAAATTTCATAGTAGGTGCCACGCTTAAAAAAGCAAATCAGTATTAACATCGCTTATAAAATCTAGCAAAAAATATTTCGAAATTGATATTTTTTATAAACTTACCTTAAATCCTCAAATGTTTAACTCAACTCCAATAGTCGGTGTTAGGCATTATTTTTGCTAAAGGCCCGAATAACAATTAAAATGTAATGCTTATGTAGGTATAGGTATACCTTATTGTATATGAATGAGCAAAGCAATAAGTTGCAAAATTAGCAAACATTTTTTAAAGTAAAAATGTGTTGAATTACAAACCGATCTAAAACCGAATTTTTAAATTTTGGTCTCAAACACATTAATTTCAAATATTTTTATAGATCAAAAAGCTCCTATGATCCAAAAGGAGTCAGAGGAACTCATATATATATATATAAAGCTCGACTCCATTAATATGACCGCATTTGAACAGAAATGTTTTTGCTAATGCATTTAAATTCTGTATAAAATTCCACTCTAACTTGTCAATATGTAATATGAAAATATATATCTTGCGATATGTTTTATATTTAGTACTACAAAGCACTAATTAATTGACTGCAGACTTCACTTTTTACAATTTCTCAAGACAAAAAAAAATCCATATACACAAATTTGTTCACATAACAGCAATGTTGTATTTTTTTAACTGAAGTTTTTTGTTTATAAAATAACAGTAAACTCTTAAAGACGATGGTGTTGTTAAAATTGTTAATTGCAGTCTGAGCCAATTTGCGGTGCAAAAAAACAAAAAAAATTGCTTTTAAGAAAAACAAAAATACAATCAGTTTTTATTGTATGCACAAAATAAGCTTTAGCTTACAACACACATTTTATAAATGTTAGAACATCTACTTTATTTTCTTCATCCAACATCTTAATATTATTTAGCAACTAAAAAGGATGGGCGAATATTTGTGTGCTTAGGAAGTTTACTTGACCTCCTTAACTTGTAAGCCTGGGGGAAGAGATTGTTTGATTTTTTCGGCCTTCTCCTTGTCTTGGACGACTAAGGTGTACAAGAAACGGGAGCAACGAATTTTGAACTTTGTGTTGCTGGGGTTCTTCTTAATCTTGACGGCACGAGCATCTGCACGACGGGCCTTGTTCAAGAAATCTTTAACTTCTTTGATTTCACGGGGCATCTACAAAATTTTAAGAAGAATTAATAACAAAACATTTTAAGTTTATAGTTTTATTAATTTTTACCTACATTGTATTATTTTGTACAGATTTTTTGTAAAATTTAATTTACAACACGAAAAAACCAGCCAATGTTGACGTTTCCACGTTTCGAAAGAAAGAGAAAGGAAAATTTTTCAATATGGCCGTTTTGCAACATCCGGCTGTCAATTTTTGACGTCCAAACGAACTTTTATTCAAGAGCAGAGATGGAAAAGTTAATACGAAGCTACGTTTATCATATCATATCGTCTATACTTGTATTATATATCTAATTAATAATAATCGTCAATATCGTTTATTTAACGAAAGGAAATTCAACTGCAAAGATTTGTGGAAGTAGTTTGTGCTATGGAAAATATAATAAGATTGTATCATGAAAAATCATATCTGAACTATATCATGAGAAAAACTGTAAAATAAACATTCGATTGAGTATGTGCGTGTATACTTGAATATTTTTAATCCTGGAGAATTTTTATGTATAAGGCCACTACTACAAGTACAATATATATAGACCGCGACCCAGTATCACAATGTTTTATGATCGTGTAACATCCAGCATAAATATATCGCAGAATAGCATAATTTTTTAAGTCCACAATTTTGAATGAATATTACGAGATAAATATTTAACGTGTGGCATTCTACGTAATTTTGACTTGCGATACGTTAGCAAAAGTTGAAAAACAAAAAAAAAGTAAAATATAAGTAACACGCAGTGAAAATTAATGAAAAAGCAAGCATTTTTACGCGACATTTTTGAATATATATATTCTAAATTTCTGTCTCGTGTAGTCAGGTAGCTTAATTGTATGATGGGTTATGCTGTTGTTGGTTTTTTCGATTTTCCGTTGCTGTTGAGGATTTTGAAAAGCATTTGGTTTTTTTTTTTTTGGTTTAACAAAATTCTGACGTTTTTTAAGCAAATTTAACTGGTAGCACTTACTTTTAGTATTAGGTACCAAGCAGGGCACACTGGCACCTTGCCTTGGTACCAAGGAATATCAATGAATATATTCACCATGGTAGGTACCATAAGGTAGACCATAGTCCAATAATCTGACCTTACTATACCAGCTAAATTTTTCTTTGCCTATAATTTTTAATTATTAACCATCACACATATTTTAGAAAAAAAAATCTCAAAAATAGACGCAGCTACATTACAAAAAAATACAAAAATATTTTATTAAAAAATCTTTAAATGATAAACAATAATGCGACCAAAAAAGTCTGTGCTACTTTCAATTAAAAACTTTACTCTCTTCACATTTCTCTGTTCTGCAGAAAGCCTAAAATTTTGGAAGGCATTTATATCTTCAGGATAAAAGGGTTCTTCATATATAGAAATATTTTCAGATGCATCCCCTTTATGAATTTGAGTTTTAGCTGCCTTTGCAGCAAAACCTCCCTGAAATTGAAAACTAAAGGATTGTACTGTTTGGGGTTCTTCAAATTCAATTGCTATCCACTGAGGTGTGCCCTGTGTAAATAAAGGTAAATTTATTAATTCAATCATTGCATACATCTTGCTGCATACCTCATTAGAGCTCCAGGCTGTATCGTCTTTTTGATCGTACAAAAATTGTTTACCATGTTGCTTAATATCTTTGTTTAGCACAGAACTTACACTGGAAAAATCAAGAATTATAGCAATATTTTTAGTTAAAAACGATTAATTACCTGCATTTAAAATTTTCATGTGCTAAAAAATTCATGTCTGGATTTGTTTACCTTTGACAGCTGTTTTATCAACACGAGTTGGAGACTTTTGTGTAAGAGCTGCCAGCTGCAACTTTATTTTTAAAGAAGATGCCAGATATATAAAAAATGGTATATAAAATTGAATTTCATACGTATAATATTTACATAGCAATTCAAAACTCAGGAATTATCGAGTATTAATATTAGCATTATTTGAGTTAATTTAAAGTTTTTTAAAGGTGTAAGGTTTACGTTAAACTAGTGTACATACATATATATTAAGATAAACATAAATGCGACACAACTATATCTTTATCGACCTAAAGAGCATAAAAAGGGCTGAACTTAGCAACAACGTTTAGTAAACTTACAAATTGTTAATATGAACAAAAATTAATCGAAGGTTTTATGTGGATAATCAGTAGTTGCCTTACGAGTTATTGAAATCTTTTAAAAATAAGTAAGGCAAACAAATGTCCATTATTTCTTTAAAGTGAATAGCCTAGATATATAAATGTATAAGATACATATTGCAACGAGCTCAACTGATCACTTTTACACCCCCCACAAGGGCGAACACATGGACATATATGTATTTTCATATCAAAAAAAACCTAAAATTTGAACAATTATTGAGAATGAGTCAGGCAAGTATTTGTATTTAAATAGCCCAACTGCGGTTTAAGGTAAACCACATTAAAAAATTAAAAATATTCGGTCCTTGGATATTTTGAAAATATATATGTACTGATTTTTTACCACCGGACGTGGCTCACCTAGAAGGTGTAGGATGGGAAGCGCCGAGGAAATTCGTTCGTATGCCCCTCCCATTGTTTTACATTTTCCTTTTTATCTTACCTTACTTACCATCATTTATATAACAAAACTGTAGCAGCGGCCTTAATTTTTCCCCACCAACCGGTCTAAAGCACTTTTCCGCGCTTTTTTCCTTTTTGTGCTTTTACATTCAAACTATTGGCATTACTGTCATCAATTTAATTAATAGCAAAATAATTTGTTTTATTTGTATTGAAAGCCTCAAAAAAATTCGATAAGATAAAAAATTGGAGAATGCTAACTTTATAACTACATATTTGCTTCATTGCTAAATTAAAATCGATAAATGAGGTGTTTATTGTTGAAAGATTAAAATTAAAAAAAAGTACTTTCGTTTGTACGAAAAATTTGCAAATATTTAAAGGAGCAAAAAGAAAAAAATTAAGTCAAAATGGATAAGGAGTATCAATTACACATAAGCATAACAAAAGCCTTAAGCCCATCAGAAGCTCCACTTAAAGTTAAGCACGCCCGATCAGTCATCATAGCGACACATCGATCAAAAAGTGCCAAACCCTTTTGGTCGGTAATCACACGTCAGTCGATAATGGAGCACAGATTTACGGCCTGGAAATTTTGTAATTTACTGCACAAGGTTTTGCGCGAAGGCCACGAAAGTGCAGTCAAACAGTCGCAAACCCATAAGACCCTAATTTTGGAAGTGGGTAAGCTATGGGGTCATCTGCAGGACGGTGTGGGTAAGTGTATTGAGGTATACACGAGACTTTTAGTGAATAAATTAGAATTTCATCAGAAAAATGCTAATATACCTGGTTCATTAACGCTTGATTTTAATGAATTTGCACGAGTTGTGGGCGATGATTTGAATTTGTACTTTCAGTTGTGTGTAGAGGTTTTTGATTACATTGACCATATATTGCAAGTGCAGGCACAGATTTTTATGGCCATTAACACTTATCGCTTGTCGTCTATGACTCCACAAGGTCAATGTCGCTTGGCTCCACTTATTACTTTGATACAGGACTCAAATCCCCTATACGACATCTGTGTTCGTATTATGTTTCGTTTGCATGATGGGTTGCCACATGACGTTCTAATGGGTCATCGAAATCGTTTCAATGATATTTTCAAAAAATTAAAGGCTTTCTACGAAACTGTTCGACCACTTCAATATTTCTCGGATGTTATACAGCTACCACATTTACCCGAAAATGCGCCAAATTTTTCTTCGGAACTAGATCTGGGCAATTATACAGCGCCGGTTATGGTACTACAAAACGAGCCTGAAACAGAATCCACTCTCGAAAGTTTGGTTGATTTGGCAAATGCAGCAGACAATAACTCGCAAGCAGAAGATGCTTTAGGTGAGAAGGAACTATTAATCAGACAGCTGACAGATGAGTTGACCGAAAAACAAATGGCGTTGGAACACTACTCCAATTTGGCCCATCAAATTAATAACTATCAGCTGAAAAATGAATCTCTCGAAAGGGAATTGACCATGACAAAGGAAATGTTGCAAAGTTCTTTTCTAGCAAAAGACAGCTTGGAGCAAAAGTTGAGCGAAATGTCTGAAACAGTAGAAAATAAACTAAGTAAAATGTCTACCTTAGAAGATGAGGTAAAGCAGAGTGATGAAAAAGTTAAGCAAATGGAAGATAAATTTGATAAAATCAAAACCATGTACACAAAGTTACGTGAAGAACATATAGGAATGTTGCGTATGCGCAATGAAGATTCAAAATTATTAGCCACCGAGAAAAATGAAATTGAAAAACTTCAAGAAGAAATAGCACATCTCAATGAAAAGCTAATCCAAACGGAAAAAACTAATGAGCTTAACAGAAGTTTAAAAACAAAATCATTAGAATACCAAGAGGTTTTGGCCAACAAAGAAAACTACCTAGAAAGTATTAATATAGAATTAGCTAAAACAAAAGAGCAATTGCAAAACTACCAGGAGAAATACTTGACTCAAACACAACAATATGAGGCTCAAAAATGCAAACTGGAAGAGGATATCCAGCAGCTGGTTAGTGAAAAACAAGATAATCAACAGTTAAAACTAGAAATTCAAGAACTGAAGAAAAAACTAAAACATCAAGTCTCTAAAACACAGGAAACTGATTCTTCTTTTCGTGCAAAAAGTGAAGAATATGAAGACGTCATAAGCCAAAAGGATTTAAGTTTAGCGGTATTAAATTCGGAACTTTTGCAACTTAAAGAAATGCTAGAGAAAAACCAATTAGAACACACCAATTTGATTGAACAATATGAGGTCAAAATTAAAACTCATATAGTCGAAAGTTCATTATTTAAAGAAAATGCCGAAAAGGATGCTCAAGGTAAGGAACAGCAATTGATAAATCTTTTAAATATACAAACGACAAATAAAACCGCTCTAGAAAAATTAGAGCTTAATTTAAAAACTATTAATACTGAGAAACAAAACATGGAACGTGAAATAAAAAGTTTACAAGGCCAAGTTGAATTGTTACAAAAATCCCAAACTGAGGCTAATTTCGCCACACACAATATAATTACTTGCCTTCTAGAAACCATCAAACAGTACTTAGACACAGACTTCAACTACAAAATATTTGAAGCTAATTTGGTGTTGCAACAGGCCGGCGTAAACATTGATAATATTTGCAAAATTTCACATAATATTATAGAGTCCTATAAACTGCATGTAATAGAGAATACAACACTAACAGGAGACTTTGTTAAATCCTCTTTACAATTGCTTGTTTCCTTAAAAACTTTACATGAGTATATTGGTCTGATCGCAGAAAATACCACTGATATGGAAAATGCGCAAGTTTTACGCTCTCTTAACCGCAAAGCGCTTGATTCCTTTGGAAACCTCTTTCAATTGCTGTTAGATAATAGTAAAGATGTAGTGGTTTTAGAAAAACAAGGTCAACAGATTATTAGTGGCCAACTACCGGAATTAAAAAAACTATTAAAGTTAATGAGTAACACATTTAGCGAAAATCTAAATATTGCCGATTTGTTGCAACAAGAACTAAAAGACATGGATAATATGATTGAGGAGGCTGCTCAAAAAATGCTTGAAATCCAACAAAATTCTAAGTCCAAAGACGAGGGCATCAAACTGGAAGTGAATGAAAAAATTCTTGAATCTTGCACCAACCTAATGCAGTGTATTATTCATCTTATCAAAAAATCTCGCGACTTGCAAAATGAAATCGTTATAAAGGGAAAAGGTACTTTTACTGAAAAAGAATTCTACAAACGTAATAGCCAATGGACTGAGGGCTTGATATCTGCTTCTAAAAGTGTGGCCAAAGGTGCAAATTACCTTGTAGATGCCGCAAACAAAGCTATTGTCTTGGAATCAAATGAGTGTTTTGAAATTATTGTGGCAGCCCAGGAAATAGCCGCCAGTACTGCTCAGCTTGTTATTGCTAGTAAGGTCAAGGCCAGTAAAGATAGTCAGAAACTTTTGGATCTAACTAAAGCATCACGCGATGTTTCTCTAGCCACTGGTTCGGTTGTGGCCACCGTCAAAGATGGCTGTAATAAGTTGGAATACAAAAACGAAATCGACATGACAAAATTAACGACTTCCCAAAAGAAAGCCATGGAAATGGAAATGCATATCAAAGTTTTACAATTAGAACAGGCCCTTGATAACGAGAGGCAAAATCTTATGTCATTCCGTAAGAAATTTTACCAAAGCTCCGAAGATGATTAAAAAAACCACAATTATTTTTGTTTAGCAAAAAAGTTTGTATATATTTAGTGTTAGTAAAAGTATGTAGTTTAAAAAATACTTTTATGTATTTTATGAGTAAGAATTAATGTTATTAGTATGTAATATTCATTATCAATCAGATTCTTGGGAATTTATTAAATGTTATTAATTATTAACATATTATTAAAAATAGCAAATATATTTTTTTAACGTTTATACATAGTTTCACATAGTATTTGTTTTTTTTTTATATGTATATGTAATTTTTTAAATGTTTATTAACAATAAATTCCAGTTTTTTTTTTTTTACATACAATTTTAATTGAACGGACAAACAAACTGTTGGAAAGTAAATAAATAACAAGAAGTGTGTTTTATTTATTTGAAAAAAAAATGGTCGATATTTAGATTCTTTGTTTACCAGGAAAATTATTTTTTTTAGCACAATTTTAAAATATGGCGTACGAAATGCTCGAAAATTTCCTTGTTTTTTAAGGAAATTTTCAATTAATTTTTTTTAAAAATGTATAATATCGTTTTTTTAAATGCTAAACTACGTAACTACAGTTTAAAAAAAGGTTCTCTAAATATAAAAGCTGTACATAGTTCTTGTTTTCTACTTTAGACATTTGGACTCAACTTTTAATTACAGTAAAAAATTAATGCATTTTAAAAAAATAGATTTCGGATTTTTTTTTGTTGGTAATAGAGTTTTATTATAAGGTTTTTGTTATTTAGGTATTTATAAAAAATGTCATAAAAAATGAAATAAACTTTTAAATATTTTTTTGGTAGCAAATAGTTGTTAATTCTCTCAATAAATTTCCCTACATTTTTTTTATAAAGTTTGAAGAAAATTTTAATTAAAGCGAACAGTTCATGAACGGCAAAAATTATTCAAGTTTCCCGTTATAATTACTAATCAAAAGGCTGAACAAAAAAATAAGTTATTATTATTGTTTTATAGAATTGTTAAAAATCTTTTTATAAAACAAAAAATGTCCAAAAAAAACATTTTTGTCACATAGAACACAATCATTTACGAACGACGATATTTATGTATATGGCTTTTATTATATTGAAACTGTTATAAAAAAAAACCTAATTGTAATACGTTGAATTGACATCACTGGTCTGGTTGAACCACAGCAAAGCAAGGTATATCAAACAAAGTAAACCGCCACCTGTAACAACAGCATTTATGTTTTCAAACTGACAAATATACTTCATATAATTATGTCGTTTAATGTTCTTATGATAGTTTGACAGATAGAAGACAAAAACACAAGCAACAAAAAATATCAGCTCTTCTGTGTAGTATACCTTCTCTACGTGTAACTTGGGACAAATAGATTTTTCGCGTGCAAAGAACACAATAGAGAAGCAGATTTTTTCACAGTTTTCTAGTTATTTCTTTTGTTTTTAATATTTAAAACTTAGTAAAAAAAATGAATAAAGAACAGGATTTCGCTTCCGACACAGATGAAAGTGATGAGGATTTCCGACCGGACAATTTAGCCGGCGACTCACCATCTAGTGATGACGGGGAGAGTGAGTCCAACGAAGAAATAAAAGAAGATGGTAAAGATGTTAAGCAAAAACCTGTAAAGCGGAAACGAGCAACAAAAAATTTAATGAACAAAAATAAATTAAGAAGCAAACATGACGACGACTCTGAAGATGAAGACACTAACACCTTAAGAAGAGCAACAAGACAGACGGACAACGTTCAAACAAATGGCAATTGGACCTTTTCTGAAAAGGATGAATTAGTCTCGGACGAAGAAGATAAATCACGTACCAATGCATTGTGGGCAAATTTTCTCATGGATGTCAATCCAGTAGGCAATTCCTCTAAAAATATTCCTTCCAAAGCAAGTTCCTCGAGCAGTAATGGTAAAGAATCCAGCGAAAAGAGTTCAGATACTAAAAAAAGTCTATCACAAACAAGCTTGGCAACAAATGTAGAAGAAAACAAACTTGTAGTCTCTGAAGTTGTAGACTTTGCTGGTGAAGAAGTGCGTATTGAACGAGAAGTGGATGCTTCAAGTGTTAAAGAAAATAAAGCTGCCGTTATACCACCAGTTAAAAAGCAACCATTTAGTCGAATAATGCCAGGTTCTGCCATAAAAAGGACTTTACCATCAACAGGTACAGGCTCTTCAGGCGGTATCGGCTCGTTAATAAATCAATTGGGGAAAAAGAAGAAATTGTCAGTTTTAGAAAAATCTCAAATGGACTGGAAGAGTTTTAAACAATCAGAAGGCATAGACGAACAGTTACAAACATTTAATAAAGGCAAAGATGGGCAAGTTAAAACTATTATGTCAATTTTATTCCAAAACAAGATAATTTTTTTTTTATTTGCTTAGGTATTTGGAACGTCAGGACTTTTTGCAACGCACCGATTTAAGACAATTTGAAATTGAAAAAAATTTACGACAAACTACCAGGCGTCCTTTTTAAGTTGCTTGAAAATACGTATGCTCTAAAATTAACTTACTTATATACTTTATAAAATTATTTATACATATATCTACTATTAGTCGCTAAATTACTAACTACAAACATTCATAGTTTTATGATTTTATACCTATACATGTGTGTGTATATACATATTTAATTGTATGTACATATTTCATTTCAATTATTCCGTTATCTTTTTTATCTAAGTTAATAATAAATTTTTGTTTAATAAATTGTTTTACCGGAAAGTATGTTTTATATATTACAAGAAATGCGTATTTATTATTGATGTTTAATACATTGATATTAATAAAAATAATATAACAGTATATTTAAAACTCCGTTTTTTTTACTAAAAAAATATTTTTTAGAGCAGGTTTAAAACATTGTACATGGTTGAATTTAAATTTAAATCTTTTCAAACATTTTAATAAAATTTCGCTAAACTTCTGTTATATGTATGTATATGTCCAAGTTGCTTATCCTATTTATTTTAAAAATGAAAAAGAAATTTTAATAGAGTAGAATAGGAAAAAAAAATATAAAATCATTTGGTAAACGAAATTGGGCTTTACTCCAGTCACAGTTTGACTCTAGATTATTAAGCCTTGGCTCTTGTCATTATAATTATTTGTTAAGAGTAATTTGGTATGTTTTTGGTTTGTTGACTTTAAGAATTTTATGTTTCAAACTTAACATTGTTTTAAAGAACTGGGGGCAAATTACGGCATTCGATATCGAATGAAATTTTGTTCGATCGATCGAGTTTTCTGTGCGTTTGGTATAGGAATTCTAATTAGAATTTTTTATTTTCGATCGATATCGAATGCCGTAATTTGCCCCCTGTTCGTGTAACTGTCTAGTGTGCTTCAACATATTAGGAAGCATATGCTTTCGTTTTAATGTAGTCTTATTTTGTGTGATTTTATTTCAAGCTGACAGAGTTCTATTTACACTCAGTAAATGCTATTGGAAGAGAACCGTAAAAACTGAAATTTTAATGATAATTCAGTGAATAATTATAAAAATATCCTGATGAGAGATATAATAACATAAGATGAATTAATAATATCGGAATAATTCTAAAAAATATCTACATTCATATGTACATATGTATGTATGTACATTAGGGCAATAAACAAATTTTTGCTCTAGCACCACGCGATGGCGAATGTTGTGTTATATACGATAACATTATTCATTAATAAAGTAAAATAGTAAAGTAAACAATGTTGTTTAATTATTTAAGGATATAAATAATTTGCATAATGTACTACTTAAATACCACGTTCTAGAAAAATCGAAATACTCCACATATTTTTCCTTTCTCTTTAAGTTTTAATATATTGAAATAGCGGTTTGATAAAAAGTCAACATTTTTTCATATTTTTATTAATTTTTTTATAGTAAAATAGCGGATTCTTAAAAATTTTTATATACAGATTCGATAAAAAAATATTTGCGTGTTTTTGATAAATAAATAGAAAAAAAACGGATTTTCAAACTTTACCGCGTTTCGTGGCTGAACTTTTTTTTAATTGCCTATTCTGGGGCCACTTTGATATGTATTTGCAAAATTGTAAAAAAGTTATTGCTCTAATGTACATACATATATGTATGTACATATGTATGCAATAAGATAATTATCGTTACTTTTAATTTTTATAAAAAAATTTAACAAGTAAAAAATTTGCGGCTAATGGTAGTTCATGTAACAAAGATTACGTTGATTACGCTCTTTTATTATGGTTTTTAGTTAAAATTTAAAATATATCTCTGATCAACAAGATTTTGTTATCAGAAAAGTGCTTTCTAATATAGCATTAACTACCTACTCTTATTCTGACACCATATTTATTTTGATTTGATCAGGGGGCAAATAACGGCATACGATATTGATCGAAAATAAAAATTTCTAATTGGAATTCCTATACCAAATATACAAAGAAAACTCGCACGTTCGAACAGAATTTCGTTCGATATCGAATGCCGTAATTTTCCCCCAGATCTCGTGTTACATGTATAGATTGAAGTAAATATTTAAAGGTTATTACCTGAATTTAAGGATAACAACTAGGGCATACAAAATACTGTCATTTTTCTGTTAATAACAAAAAGGAAAGATGGCATATGTGTTGGTCCTCAAATCAAGTAATTTAGGAGAGAGATGATAAAATATTTAAAGAAAAGCTTTGTGATTTGAAAAAACAAAGATTTGAAATCTTTTTAGAAAGTGACTTTCAATTTTCAAATGAGTTTTTGCAACAATTCAGTTCGTAAGTGTTAATATTGTGCATAGTAAGAAGTAGTCAGCACTCAAGAAAGTACAGATAGCACAATTGTGTTGATCAGGTACAAGATGACATTTTGTTTTATACTCACGTTTGTGCTATCTCTATATTTTACAGGGAACTTCTTTGATTTAAATAACAAAAATGATCTTGAAGCAGTTTTAAACATTCCCTAATACGAATGACCAAAGCACACCGATTAAACAATCAAACTCTTCGGACCCTGCAGATAATGCACAACAACAATCAACAACTGGTTGTCAAAACATAATAAATGTTAAAACTCCATTAGAGTATTTCAAAATATACTTTCCAGAAGCCCACTACCAGGATGTTGTAAAATACACTAAAACGTATGCATTGGGTAAACACGGACAAGAAGTACGTTATGTACCAGCTGATATTTAAAGATTCTACTCTGCCATAAGAATGTACTAGGCAAGTGAATCCAAGATGCCTGCTGTATATACCTCTATGTCCCGCGACAAGTTTCTTCAACTACCTACCTCGACAAATACGTTTTGGAGAGTTCAACCAGTTATTGATATGGTAAGAAAAAGGTTTACTGAATTGGCAACGCACATAACGAATTATTCAATTGATGAACAGATGATACCTTTTACGGGAAGATGCCCCGCACGTCAAGTAATTCCATCAAAACCACGACCTGTTGGGTTGAAAAATCTCGTCTGTTCTACTTCTAGCAGTCTTATAGTGGACTTTGAAATTTTTCAAGGTGCTGGTACATTTGAAGATTGTGGGCTTGGAATTAAACCGTCTACAGTCATAAGGCTAATTAAAAATTTACCAAAAGGTAGCCATATATATATGGACCGATTTTTTAAAAAATGTTTTTCACAAAAATTATTATATTTGTTGTCTTACAACAAATTTTGGGGGAAATTTGGAAAAAAATACTAATTGGCTCAGAATCAGCAA
>NDXZ01070809.1:0-12371 GCA_003055125.1 Paykullia maculata | reverse complement strand
AAAATTATGACAATTGCGATTTTTTAACATTTTTCAGCTGATAATCAGCTGGAACAATAGGACTACCTTGTGTAGTTATATCATGTACGCATTGATACACATACACACACACGGCATTGCTAGGCATGCTATGCATTGAGTTTAATTTATTAGCATAAGTATGATTTCACTTTGTAAGTCTCGTTTAGTTTATGTAGCCACTAGTATAAGTCAGTTAGATTTAGGTACATTCGGGGCAATTCATACGAGACGAGAATACGCCTTACAAGAACAGCGTCCATCTGTGTATTTCTCCGTCTGTTGAAATCCACTTTTCTCAGCCCCAAAAAAATTTTTTTTGATATATTTTTTTTTACTCAAAAATGATTATATTTGTGTGTAGAACATGTTTTTTGAGAAATTTCAATGAAAAAAAGTTTTTTCTGAGATATAAGCAAAAAAAAATTTTCGAATTATAGACAAAAAAATTTCGAGATATACGAAAAAAAAAAAAATTTTTTCACAAAAATGATTATATTTGTGTGTCTTTCACACGCCTTGTGAGAAATTTACCAAAAAAAAGTTTTTTCGAGATATAGGCAAACATTTTTTTTTTACGTAAATACACGCAGTGTAGGGTATATCAGATTTGGCACAGCCAAATATAGCGCTCTTACTTGTTTGAGTAAAATTTAATTCTTTTTAAATTTTGTTTGTCATCATCAGCACTCTTTGATCAGTATATGATATGATTGATATACACCGTGCCATGTGTTTTTTAAAAAATAGCTGTTGTAGTAAATTTCGTTCTCACTCCATAATCACCATACCCTATTTCCTAATAAACTGTGAGTTAAATAGATGATATTTACATCCAACACTAACCACCGATCAAAGAGTGCTGATGATGAAATCCGTAGCTGGTTTCGAAAATGCATTCCCCTCGGCTAGAGTCGGCAAAAACTTACTTTTCAAAAATTATTATTCATTAACCATCACAATAAAAAACAAATAAAAGCGCTATATTCGGCTATGCCGAATCTTATATACCCTTCACTACGTTATCTATGTGTGTATATTAGTAAATTTTTTTTCAAAATACACAAACATTTTTTTTGCTTTTTTTCCCCAATCACTTTTGTGTTAAAAATCAAAAAAGAAAATAACAATTTTTTTTGCTTATATCTCGAAAAAAAAATGTTTTTTGCTTAAAAATCGAAAATTTTTTTTTTTCTAAATTCCCCAAAAGGCATGTCTTACACAAAAATATAATAATTTTTGAGTAAAGAAAAAAAATCAAAAAAACGAGCAGTTGTCTTTTTTTGCTTATATCTCAGCCGGCTGTTAATGGATCTTGCCAGTTTTCAATACCGATTTTCTCGAAAGTATTTCCAACAATTTGACACCACAAGCAACCCTGACTGACCTATGGGAGCTACGTAACCTTTATTTCAACCAACACACAGACGGACATGGCAAATTAAAGTTCGTAATAAAAAAATATTTATTGGAAAATTCTAATTAAAAACAATTTTGTTTAATTTTTTTGCAAAATAACATTTTTTTTCAAAATGGTTCCTTTTCCTCTTTTTTTTTTGCTCAAAAGAAAGCTTAGAACTTTTCCTTGAAATGGGATATCTATGAAAAAAATATTTTGTAATTCTAGACTAGGATTTTTCAATTCTTACCACATGCACTATTTTGAATTTTTCCTATTTTTGTGTTTGTGTGTAAGTGTTTCTAAAACCTTAAAAATAAAACTTTTGCTGAAAAACTAGACAAAATAACCTTTCCGATAGTATGTAACATACCTAACTGAAACTTCATACCCCCGATACTCTAATACCAACAATATGTTAACTTCAGGAATAAAGTCATTTTTTGCTAAAGAATTGTAGAAGAATTTTATTTTAAGGATGGTGGAATAAAACCATCAACAGCTGTCCTGTAACTATCATAAAATTTGAAATATATTAAATAAGAAGAGGTCGTAAAACAATAAATTTGCATAAACAATTGCAACAGGTAAGCAGGTAGAATAAACAAGTTACAGGTTTTATGATGCTACATATGTACGTGAGTTTTTCAAAAGCATATTTTACTTGTTTAAGCTATTCAGAATTTTAGTACAAATGTTAGTAGTTATTTTATAAACTTTACATGCAAATAAAGAACAGAACGGTGCAAACAAAACGCAATTTTTATTTTTAATTGATATTCGGCTTAATTTTTTACGATTTATAATTATTTAACACATGTTTTAAATATAGCTTCTGTAACATTTTAAATTAAAAAATAAAGTTAAATTTTTTTCAAGTATGAATATGCTGAAATAGTTAATCTTTATTTTTTTGTAATAGAATCAAAAAAAGTAAGAGCGCTATATTCGGCTATGCCGAATCTTATATACCCTTCACTACGCATAATTATGTATGTATCTATGTGTGTATATGTATACTTTTATGTATGTAAGTATGTTTTACATGTCCTAAAGATATTTAAAGTCGTAGAAAATTTGATTTTTTTAAGATAATCATTTTAAGCCATAGAGGTTTTTCGCCCATATCTTTGCTGATTCTGGGCCAATTAGTAAATTTTTTTTCAAGTTCAAAAAGGCAACTTTAACACAAAAATATAATAATTTTTGTGTTAAAAAAAACATTTTTTCCTTATATATCATTTTTTTTTTTGCTTATATGTATCTCGAAAATTTTTTTCTTTTGAAATTCCCCAAAAGGCATGTCTTACACAAAAATATAATAATTTTTGAGTAAAAAAATAAAAACTAATATCTCAGTAGTATAGATATGCGGGTTCTGGACCACTTTTTCCATACTCCCGTTAGGTATTACTTTGCGGGGGCCATTGGCATTTACTCCTCCTCTTTGTCAGCCCCCCAGCCCTTTCCAACCTCTGGTCCCTAATGATTCGGGAGCACACTCTACTAAAGATACCCCAGTTTCCGACATATGCTGAAGAAACTACGATGGGTCTGTGATACTTGTATTCCACTCTATGTATATATGGCAGCTGAACACGACGTGTTCTGCGTTCTCTGCTGCATCTAGGCATTATGGGCAACATGAGTAGTTTTCTGTGCAAGTATTGCCTGAATGCGCCATGGTCCGTCCAGTACTGAGTCAGGTAGAAATTCACTTCCCCCGCTTTCCTATTCATCCACACCGAGATATCCGGGATCAGCCTGTGCGTCCATCGCCCTTTTGTGGACGTTTTCCACCTTCTCTGCCTTTTCCTGATTGACAACGCTCTTTTCTCCCTTTCTGTTGCAGCTGTGCTCGTGCTGGTTTCCTCCAGGTCAGACATACACCTGTTGTAGATTCTCTGAATTTCTGCTGCTAGTATGTAAATTGGGATCATTGCCGCTATGGGGCAGGCCGCGTCGTCCGATAACGTCCTAGAGGCATTTTTTGCCCTGAGCGCACATAATTTATGTACCGAGGACATTTTGCTCCTATATTCCTTCACCCTTACAGCCTGTGCTCATGTAGGGGCTGCATAAAGCATCATGAATATTTAATTTCCGGCTTTGAATTTATCGTCCAGTCGCCCAATTTCGCTTTCATAAATTCTACTTTCTTCCTGCTTGTAATTAGTACAGCTTCTGCCTTTTGTTCCGCCAGGTCGGGGTTCGCTGACTTCAGCCATCTCTGCACCTTTGCAATTGCCTCATTTGCGGCCGACTCCAATTCCGCGAAGTGTTTTGCTACACTGACAATCGCTATGTTGTCCGCGAATCCGATTATCTTGGCGAGCTCGGTAATTGTATCCTAAGGATGCCGTCATACATGATGTTCCACAACAATGGGCCAAGCACAGATCCCTGTGGACCGCCTGAGCTGACTTCATACGTCCGTTGCGTAGATCAGCTTCCTGTTTGAGAAGTAACTGCTTACTACTCTTATGAGGTATTTTGGGGTGTTCAGTTCCTCTAGGGTCGCTATTATAAGATCCCAATTGGCAGCGCTAAACGCATTTTTGATGTCAAGGGTGACGACTGCGCAGTATTATTTTGTCCCCCATATCCATCGTTCTGCCGCTATTGCGTTCGCAGCCATATCAACACGAAGTCTTATGGCGTCGATCGTGGAGCGTGATTTTCTGAAGTCAAATTGTGTCTCGGAGAGCCCATTTTCTCTCTCGGCTATGTCCAGGAGCTTGTTGTAGATTACCTTTTCCAGTACTTTGCCCAAGATGTCCAGAAGGCAAATGGGGCGATAGGATGATGGTTCGCCGGCTGATGTGTTCTTCTTCGCAAGTAGAACCAATCTCTGCCTCTTTTATTGGTCTGGGAATTCACCCTCGTTCAGGCAGCTTTGCATCACTCTTCTCAACAGACTTGGGCGTCGGTATATTGCAGCTTTACTGACTTTGTTTGGAACACCATCTGGGCCAGGCGCTTTATTTTCCCCAATTTCTCTGCCTATTTTGAGGATCTCCTCGTCCGTTACCGGAGGAATGTGCCAATCTGTTTCCTCGTTGTCAGCGATAACCAGTTGCTTTCTCGCTGTGGAAACAGGTGCGATATAATGTCCAGCAGGAGTGTTGGGCATGTTATTCGTAGGGCGCTTGGCATTTCAATTTCTGCATGACTACCTTGTTTGCTGTGCTCCAAGAATTTGTATCCTCTTCACAAAGGTGCTTAAAACAGTTCCTTTTACTCCTTCTTATTGCGGTTTTGAGTTGCTTCCTGAGTTCTCGGAACTTTTCAAGCATCTGAAGGTGACATCTTTTTCCTCTCGATCGCTGAGCTTTGCGCCTTGCTTTATGGCATTCTGATCTGAGGTTTCGGATTTCCTCATTCCACCAGTAGCATGGAGATCCCAGTCTGTTCTGTCTACATTGCGCTATCGATGCATCGCAAGCTTGCTCTAGTAGATGACATAGCTGTAGGGATGCTTTCATCACTGGATCTTCGTCGACCTCCACGTCCATTATTGCCTCATTGAAAGTGTCTATACCAAAAAGTGAGTCTTTCAATATTGGCCCCGTTGTAGGCGTTTGTCGTTCATGACTACGGGATCCATCAAGTTCGAACATCACCACCTGGTGAACACTGAAGGTGAAGTCCTTGCTGACCCACCACTCCGTCCTTGAAGCCAACGAGCTGCTGACGAACGTAATGTCTATAAAAGAGCTGCGGCCGGCCTTTCTGAAGGTAGCACTTTTCCCATGGTTTGCCAGGTCTAAGTCCAGAGGCGCAAATGCCTCCAAGAGGCTGCGTCCTCTTCTGTTTGTTGAACGGCTACCCCATTTCGTTGCCCAGGCATTGAAATTGCCAGCTCTTATAAGTAGGGATTTCTTAACTGCATCATGCAACGAGCTCCTGTAGCATATATTCACATTACCCATGCGTCCAGCTCGGAGGGGCATAGCAGCTGTAAAAGAATATGTCCTTTATCTTCGCCCAAATAAAGCCATTTCTCCTATTTCCAACATTCTGGATGGCGTGTTTACCACATGCCTATATCGCAGCCCTCGAGCCCTCATCACTTGCCCAAACATTGCTTCTTTCAACTCCATATGGCTCGCTTATTAGTACGGCATCAGTTCGCTTCTCCTTTACTGTTTGTGACAGTAGGTCATTTGCCGCATCACAATGGTTGAGGTTTATCTGCATGATCCTAAGCTCCATGTTTATATTTTTATTGCCAGAGCTCTCCTGAAATTTACTGCCTTTAGCAATGTAAGCCGATCGTCCTTGCTAAACATGCATATGGGGTTCTTTATGCACATTTTAGCTATGTGTCATTCCTCACCGCATCTCCTACACATCTTCAACCTATCTACAGCGTTTTTACACTTACTCGCCACGTGTCTAAATTCGAGACATCTAAAACATTTCTGGATGCTCTTCTTCTCTCTTATGCGTCATGTTGCCCAATTTGTCACAAGTTTCCGCTTTTTCAGAAGCATTTCAGCTCTATCCACCAGTAGACTTATTTAAGCTATCTGTGTTCCAGCATATGCTCCTCTAAGGTTAATCATCTCCACGGGGTCTTCGTCACTTAGGTTCAGTTGTGCCCTAATTGTCCTTAGTATCTCCTCCTTGGTCGTTATTTTGTCGATATCCTCACAGATGCCTGACCATTTAAACTCTGACCGATCGCCTCTTTGAAAACATCCGCCTTTTCGCCCGTGTTTCACAGTAAGAGTAAGAGGTTACAATTATTGGTCCTTCTTATCCTGGATACTGTCTGACCTAGTTTAGCAAGACTTGGGTCAGTTTTCACCTTACGCTGGATGTCCACCTTTTTTCATCTTCCAGCATCTCTATTAAACCTCGGATGCAGCCGCCGAGTTTATAAAATGCTGTTGGTTCCGAGTTTGGATTTGTTTTCATCTCGCTGGATCCAATTTTATCTTTTTGAGGTGACCTGCCTTGGAGCTTCGAGCAAAGGGCTTACCAGCTGCCAAATGCCCACCTTTATTCTTCTTCTGATCCCTTTCATGTTCTTCGTTGACTTTCGCGTTTGAGCTTGTAGCATGATTATCTGCTAGTCCAGCCAAGCCTACTAGATTAGCATTGTAGTCGCTTGATCTCGACTCCCGGGAGCCTGCTTGCTCACCCCTTATGGCCGCCGACACTGAAGCATTAGTCCCCTGTGTGGTAACTTCTGTTGCATTAAAAAACCTTTCCATAAAGTCATTAGGGTTTTTTGGGGATCCTTCCCCTAGCGTTTTATACCTCCCGTCAGGTTGCATTTCAGACACTCCTAACCTGGAGACAGACGCTTACCAGGAAGCCGTCCACTGTGGATACCGTCGCGCCTGGGCTTATAACTAGGGTCCGCGGGGTCGTTACTCCCGTTATCCTCTCCAGAGGATACCCTTGCGGGTAGATAAGACCATGTGTATGTGTGTGTGTGTGTGTGAGGTAGGACCATGTGTGTGTGTGTGTGTGCAAGATAAGATCATGTGGGTATGCTATAGTGTTTTGGAGATGGTTTTTGTGTATGTCGCTCTATATTTTTAATGGGTATACAAAGGTTGATAGGCAGAGTTCAACGACCTGTGGATACTTGAAAACTATAAATATATTAATATGTGAGTTATATTATCTCTCCCTCTTTCTTTCTCTTTCTTTCTTTTTAATCAATTATTATGAAATAAATTACGCAGCTATGTTTAGAAAATTGCCTATCAGTTATTGTAAACAAAAAAGTCTTATTATGATTGATAGAATTCTAATAGTTAAATGTTGTAATGAACACAAACATACAAAGATCAATTAGACTTTCAGGGTGTCAGGTGAAAGGAAATATGCTGCAGTTTTTGGGATTTTGCTGGTAGAGTTTAAAACGTTTGATGTTAAAGAAGAACTTGGGATCCATTGAAAGCTAGCTGCATTTACAAAAATATTACTGATTTATCTATATCATTACAATTAGTTGACTCCAGATGTTATGGAATTCAGAAACGCTCTATACCCTACCCTGCCATGTCTTAGATGCTCTAATAGATACTTAAGAGCCCTAAACGAGTACGGTTTATTTTGACATTCGCTCACCCAAAGAAAACTAAGCTATTTAAAGATTCATATTACGTTTTCGTTTTATTCTTTCAAAATATTTTTAATATATGCATGTTTGGGGTTGCTCTGAAGAAACAAAAAAAAATTAAAGAAAAGCAAAATAATATTTATTATAATGCAAATACCGAAAATGCTTAGGTCAATATTTATAATTCATAGAAATTAATAACTTATACCTATACTTAACAAAAGATTATTTTTTTATTACGACCAATCATAAACTACCTACGAAAAATTTAAAACAAGGAAATTATATAGAACTGTTGGGGTTTATATTACTCCCATATATGCCTAAGTAAAAGGCAAAAAAAAACAAGAAAAACAAGCAAAACGTTACATTTGCTACTCTCTGCTTAAAGAGATAGCTGAAGCTATTGGTACCCAATCTATGTATATGAGTAGGTAATATTAAAAGATAATGACTTTATGTAGATAAAAATTGTTATTCAGATTTCCTTTTTTTAATGGTTACAACTTAACTAATGTATAACGGTTTGATCGGACATTGTTTCGTTTATTTGTTTTAAATAGATGTTAGAATCCGTATAAAAACAAAATGTTAGATTTGATATCCTTGAATTGGAGCGATGACAAAAACCTGGTTCAGTGTGTCAACGTACTCCCACCCAATGTACATGAAGTATCTGATGAAGAATTAATCGACGAGGATAACATAGCAATTAATGAAGATCAAACTGCTTTGACTGAGATTGCAGTCTATTTGGAAATTGAGACAGAGCGAAACATTCATGTGGATATTGCTTTTGAAGAGGTTCTGGATACTGAACTGGAGGCTTGGCCATAAACTTCCAAATCGGCTGCTAAGTCGACTGGTCCACCTCAAAAGAAACCGAGAGTCAGCTACAAGCCATTGAGTTCATTTGGAACTCCAAAATGGTCCAGGAACAGAGGAAAGGAGGAGTTTCATTACGATATATCGCCTCAGGCAGCTCCGTTGACCGATATGCAGAAAGATCTGTGTGAGGTATTAAAGGATCTGTCACCAATACAACTATTCTCAAAGTTGTATGATGGGGAGGTGTTGGCTCATATCATAACTGAGACTAACCGATTTAAACAGTTTGGCACTTGGTCAGAGTTTTTGTCTATAGACGAGCAGATGGTGCCTTATTTTGGCCGTCACAGTTGCAAAATGTTTATTCTGGGAAAGCCGATTCGTTTTGGATATAAACTTTGGTGCCTCTGTTTGTCAACGGGCTATTTGTTTAGTTTTATACCATACTGTGGACAATCCGGTGAATACAACAGAGAGCTTGGCCTTGGAGCTAATGTCGTTCTCTGTTTACTTAGCAACGTCGAAGCACCTATGCGTCACGTGGTATTTTTCGACAACTTCTTCACTTTCTATCATCTATCGTGTAGCGGGGAGTGCTATAAATATGAAAACCGGTAAAGATTTGCCTCGCGGCGCACGTGATTATATGTACGATTCTAGGAAACAGATAACCCTTTGTCTCTGGCAAGATAATAAGGAGGTAGAAAATGGGAAATTTGTCAACGTGGATGAACCTACTGTGCTTCACAATTATAATAAAGGGATGGGCGGCGTGTATCTCCACGACAATGACATTCAAAATTATCGAGTAAACATCCGTGGAAAGAAATGGTACTGGCCACTTTGGATAAACACCCTAAATTTTTCCACTGTGAATGCATGGAAATTGCATTTTTTGGTCGCGAAATATAACAATGAGAAGCCAATGAGCCAAAAACTATTCAAGTTGTCAGTCACTGAGTCTCCTTTGTTGACCGAGATGGATGAAGTTCTAGAGTTCCAAAGACCGCGCAACTTACCAAATGTGGTTGGTGAACACCTCATCGTCCGTCAACTTCAAGGGAAATGTCGTCAATGCCAGTTGAAAGGCTGTGGAAAACCAACAGTTTGGATGTGTGAAAAATGTTCCAAGCATATGCACTCGAAGTGTTTCAAAGATTTCCATGAAATACTATCTAAATAATCAAAAATAGCCAATATTCAATTAACATTTGTTTTTACTGAAATAATCTTGTCTATTCATTTGTATTACGATATGTTCCATTTGTATGGGATTTTATGGTATGTGATGACCGCCACTATTCGATTAATCGAACATCTATTTTGAGTAATACCTGTGCCATCCATGTGTTGTCAGGTGTTGATTTTTTTATTGTAAAATAATATTTGGTTCTTTGCCTATAAGACCTCATGTTTATTTTTTTAGTTTTATTTATTTACATATTTTTAATATAATTTACAAAAAAGGTCTACCGGTAAGGCATTCTTCAACCCCTCCCCCTCCCAAATTAAGGGGAAGGTTGGGGTTGGTAAATATAATTTTCAAATAGCCGAAAAATCAAAGTAATATATCGTTGGCTTAGTCGGCAAACCTGTCAAGTCCAATTTTTATGCAAGTTGAGTTTTTGATGTAGTATGCTAGTATAACTCAAAACACATCATTTATAACAAAACAAAATGCCGTTATGTTGTTTTTTCTTGTTGTTATGCAGTGGTAAGAAATTCTGTCAAGTCCAAAAAAAAACAAAACATCAAAAGCCACGTGCTAAGTCTAGCTGAAAACAACACATTTTGTTTTTCTTCTATTTAAATTCAACGTTTGTTTATTTCTAAAAAGACAAAATATTATTCAAGATTATTGTAATACTTTGTTTTTAAACACTCTTAAAATTGTTAATAATGTAACCTTAGAAATAATTATATTTATATATTTGAATTTGTTTAATATTTTTTCACTTTGATTGTAACTTTCGAACAATAAAAAAACATTTTAAAACAAATGCAAATTGTCTAAAAAACAAGAAAGATTAAATTAAATATTATTTAGTTATTTTTAATTTTGAGGTACCTATTATTTATAAATTGTTTCAGGAAGAACATTGTTAAAGTATAATTTTATTAGGCGATTGTCATGGATTTTGCAGGAACAAATAACTTTAATATTGACGATTACGGGATTGAATCGGGTGACGGAGTTCTTCGACTTGTTCCCTTTGGGTTTAATAGTGATTCCGATGATAAATATTAAAAAAAAACCCTCTAAGTCCACAAAGTTGAAAGAAAATCTGCTAAGTCCACATTTAAAATAAAGAATTATAAAGAGCAAATGTGCTAAGTCCAAAAAGAGCCTATTAGTCTACAAACTTTATTTTGTAAATTTCATTAATTTTTAAGGTTAAATAAGATGAACTAAAGAAAAAAACTTTGTTTAAAGATTTAAAAAAAGTTAACCCAAAAAAAAGTTAGACAGTTTTTTGTCTCTCCTGAAAAATTTAAAAAAATGGTCTTGACAGGTTTGCCGAATAAGCCAACGATATGATACTCGCCATCGTCCTGATATCATTTACCTTCATAGCTAAAACAATAATTCAAAATAGACAACTTTTCTCTTCGATTAATCGAACACTAGTTGGAAATGGGTTAAGTAGAGGTAGGCCATCTAGTGGCTAGTGGATGCACTTAGCAGGGTGTTCAACCAGTTGTTCATGTTTCACTGATCAGCTGGCGTACAAAATAATACAACTGTGCTAACAGCTGGCTTACATACAAGTTGAACCAAATTTACGCAGCTGCAGAAATTTTATGTTAAGCATTATTGTGCTGATTATTGATGAGTCTTGGCACAGCCGTGGTTGTGGTAAGTCGAATTATTATACAGTGGTTATACCGCAGGTAATAATTCACTTATTAAATACTCCGGGGAGATTGTAAGTGGTAGAGTATACAGTGGTTATACCGCAAGAAGTCTAGCTCTCACCCTTTCCTCTATGAAGGACTGTGGAAATTCAGTGTTTATACCGCAGATCCTTCCGCAGGTCTTCGTAATTTGTTTCATTTATTTGCTCGCAATCTTGTAACGAGTCACTCGGACTCGTTGGTGTCCTGCGTATCCACTAGGCCACACATGTGGCGAGTCAACCGAGTGCTGTTTTGTCTGGGCCGCGAGCCCAACTTTATTTACACGTTCTTAGGAGTTATAATTTCATACATATAAGTATATTTATGTACATAAGATCAAATGTACATAAGTTTATGTATGTTTGATCATTTGAATACCCCTAATGTAATTTATTTTATTAAAGTCATTTAGTGTAACGTATGTACCTACTGGTATCAATATAAATTATGAACGCATTATTAGTTTATCTAATTGTTGTTGCAGTGTTTATTTTTGCGCTGCAAAAGCAACTACAAACATGATCAAACATGCACAATATTTTCTTTTTATTTACATAAAGTCAATCTTTATGTAAAGTAATTAACAACAGTTGTGCACGGCTAATTTGTTTTGTTATGTATTAAAAACCTGTTTGTTGCTTAGCGAAATATATGATCAAAAATGTACAATCTTATTTACTTTTCTACATACTCACAAAGCGTATATAAGTTAAGTAGATCACGAATGGACATTTTTGTAACACTAACACTGTTGTTAAGCGTATCATGATTCTGCATGCCCAGTTTTTGTAGAAATAGAAAACATGCACAACCATTATTACATACAGATATTTGTATTTTTTTTTTCGTCTTTATTCTTTTGATATAACCTGTTATCAGTATTGAATATAAGTCAGTCTTGATCCTGTCCCCAAATAATATTCATATTCTTATAAATAAAATAATTGGCAAAATTTAATGTTAAATGTAATTATTAAACCTAAATAAAAATACAATATAATAGAACATAACTTAAAAAAATATAATAAAACTTAAAATAATTTGTGTTTTATTCAAAGATAAATATTAAAAACAAAATTGGTGCAGTCGGTAGTGTGGCAACCCTGCTCAACCAAACAAACACGGACATGCGATCAGCGGTAGTTG
>NDXZ01070794.1:2005-13446 GCA_003055125.1 Paykullia maculata | reverse complement strand
AAAAAAAAAAAAAAAAATATATATAAAATTCATACTCTTATAGCAGACTTTTCAAAGGCAGGGAGGTAGTTAGAAGAGGGTTTTAGTAATAAAAACCATAACAAGTGAGAATGTTTTAAACGCTAAAGCTATTAAACAACTTATTTTGACTTAATGCCACGCCCACAAAAGTCTTAGATATGTAAGAGCACATAGCAGTTTGGAATTTAATGCAATTAATTGTAATTTACTAAAAGTTTAACTACGAACCTAATTTAACTCTTCAAATAAGTCTTATTTCCCCTTTATAACAACTACCTGTGTCCATTGCATACGTGCATATAAAAATTCTTTGCTTAAACAAAATACAAATAAAAATTATCTTTCTTTCTTACTTGCTCATAAATCCAATAACAATTTATCGATTTTTTTTTCTCATATATTTTTATTTTATCTTAAAGCCATAAATGCCGACTGCTTGTGATAATTTTTATTACCACATTTGTAGTGCAATTTTGTATAGTTTTTTATCATCTTATATTTGGTGTTTCAAAACAAAACAAAAAAAAACTTGCTTCCTTTATTTGTTTAAAAGCAAATTTATTGCCCGAAATGAAGTGATTTTTGTTTTTGTGGAAAAAAAAACACAAAACAATTGATATAAAGTTTACTGTCTAGTAGAGAAAAACGTTATCGCAATTAATATCTATGTTTAGAGTTTTAAATTCATTTATGTTTTTATTAGTTGGCACCAGTTATTGAATTCCGTTTTTATCGAAATAAATTCGATAAATTCGTTGTTAATAAATAAATAACCAAAAGCTAATATATTTAAATTTTTAAGTTATTTGTTAAAAATTTTAAAAATACGAGAAGAAGCCAATTTAATCCTACTATAGCAGCTTCTTATGAATGGAGAAATATGAAAATCGGACGACGCCCCCAACTTTTTAGGCGAGTTTTACTTTAAAATTAATTATGGCTTAGAAGTTTGATGTTTATTTCTACTTTTTTGTAATGCGCTTTTTTTAAATGTAGACTTCGATTTTAGCATTATTTTAATTTTAGTTAACCGAGTTGAAAAAGAAACATAATTTCAAAAAATAAGTTTCAACTGTTTAATAACAATTAATGCCAATATAAATTAAAAACACAAAATTAAAATTCAATTTAAAAAAATTAAATGTTTTCCATAAAAATTAACAAAAAATAATTATTATTTTGTTTGTTTTGGTGGGGAAGGGTGTTTGTTCCCCTTTAGATCCACGCTATTGCTTTGTCACCATTGGTGCTAGTATTGCGTGTAAAAATATTTATTTATAAAAGTTTGTTTAAAATAATTAAAAAATCAAGTTTTGTTTAATGTTTTTAGGAGGCTTTTTTTGCATAACAATAAGTCACCCAGTGTTGCCACTATTTAGGTTATTACTCTAATTGAGTTAATTTTTGTTTATCATGTATTAACCGTGGGTTATTGCTTTTATATAAAGCTCAGGTGGAATTTAAAATCAGGTAGTTTTAAGACAATTATTTTTATGTTTTTCGGTTTTTGTACTTTTGTAGAATAACGTACATAGGTTTGTCCTTTTTCGACCAAGTTGATGTTTTCTTCTTTTAAGAGAAGACGTGCAGAGAAATGGCAATGAAAATTTTGAACCTTTTTAGCTTTGGGGAAAAAAAATTGGGAAGTAACAGTGATGGAGCTCATTTTTCAATTGGGTTTTCCAACAATTTCTTCTGGTTTGCAGCAGTTGGTTTTTTATCATCGATTTTTTAAATATCGAATAGACCGGGTTTTATTGCAAAACCCGGTTTTTAAAATTAGATGGGTTTTTACCGTAAAAAACAACAATTTTTTTTCAAATATATAGATAAATGAGAAAGACCAAAAGGCTTGATAATAAGCAACTTGATGGGTTAGTGGATAAACTTTCTCAATATATGAGCCGTTTATTTTGAAAGTGGCATAAGTCACTTTTTCAAAAAAATCGAGTTAATGGCAACACTAAATACAATTGAACGGTATCTTTTCATTTTTTAAAAAAAATCTCGACTTAAAAAAAAGTGACTTATGCCACTTTCAAAATAAACGGCTCATATATGTATGTATGTAAGTTTGTTGAAAGGGAAAGATATACATTTTATGCTTAATTGCTTTGAACATTGTTTAAATAAAATATATAAAAATTAAATTTAGTAGTAGAAAACACTTTGCAAGAAAAACGATTAACCGGGTTTTTTTCTTAATTCTTACAAAAATAACCGGATACTATTACGAAAAACATAATTTTTTGTTTCTTTTACGTTTTTATAAAATTCAATGTTAATTTGATGGCGGGTGTAATTTCATTTATATTTGGCGATTTTTCCTCATTGCAAATGTTATTTACAATCTTTGCGATGGTAACACTGAAATAATACCGATCATTTCAAATTTAGGGTAACTCTTTGTGAAAATGTTTTTAACGTTTTGCTTAAACCCTTTTTTGAAAAAAAAAATGTTGCACTTTTTTATTTAACTTAAAAAAAATTTGGTACCGAATATAAGGTTTTATTAAAATGGATAGTCGGGGTTTACACGAGGAAACAATTGGAAGAAAAACATTTAGTTTGATAGCAAATTACGGGTGGGGAATTTGTATCATTCCCGTATTCCCGTAATTTACTAACAAAACAAAAACAAAATAAATGTTTCCCTTCCAATTGTTTGCTCGTGTAAACCCAGACTTACAGGTAAATAAATACATAAAAGTACAATAAATAAAAAAATTTTGGCACAAAGAAGGGTTAAGCTTTAAATATGCAGTTTAAGGTAAAAATCACTAAAAAAAAAAGTTTAAATGTCTCTATACAGAAGCAATCTTTTTAGTTAATATTTTGTGCTTATGTTTTTTGAGCTTTAGTTCAATGATTTGGACATGGACTGGACATGGAAGACACTAAAATGAAAAAGTTCAATATAGATAAAGCAAAGGTACTAAAAATTTACTGTTTTTTGTTTCATTATTTTCTCGTAAAAACTGCATAACAAATTAAAATTTTGTCAAACTATTTAATACAACGAAAGCAAACATGCCACACATTGACAGCAATAGCAACAACAACATCACAGACTAAATACGAACATTATGTAAAATTTAGTCATGGATTGTGATGACTGGAATTTATAGCAAAAGAAAAAAAAAACCCTTTACTTTGCCTTTTACTCCTCCTCTTTCTAGTTTAACACTTTTAACTTTTTGCGTGTTCGAAGGTTTATTTTTTTTTATTTAATTCAGAGTCAAAATGAAAAGTGTAAATTGAATGAATGAGTTTTATATAGACACATAAAGTGTATGTTTGTATGAATGGATGTACATACGAATAAAGATTGTGGAAGATATTTTGTCATGCTCCATTTAACCGGGTGTGGACAAGAACAGATGTTGAGTTGCGTTTTTGTTCATTTTACACTGAAACGCATATTAACACGATTACCAGGGTTTATATTTTGACTAGAAAATATCATTATCATCATCAATGCCATCTCTGTATGTCTTTGCTTTTAATTCTCATTCATTTGTTGATGATGATATGTATGATGTAGTGTGTGTTGCTGATTTGTATTTATGGATTTTATTGTTGCTGTTGTTGTGGCTGTTATTTTCGCAATTGTTCATTTATTATTTGTTTGATTAGGGTGGTGGCATTAAATTGGTCATATGTTTAAAGGTGGTATTGTATATATGTATGTAGTAAGTAGATATACGATATCAATGTAAAAATAATTATGTTGCAAATGCAATTTGATACACAGGCGTAAGCGAACGTATGAATTTACAAAAACACATTCACATGGATTGGCAAACAGTGGTGGGCATAACTTGACATTATTACTTTCCATTGAAGGTACATATCATTTGAAGATTCATCACAAAACACCTAATTTTCTATTATTAATTATAGAGTGGTAATGTGAAGTGTTTCATTCCTTCCGAAAACTCTTTTCTGTTACACAACAACGTTCAATGGTATTTGTTACTCCATCTAGTTAATTAATTATGTATATATGTAATTATTATTTGTAGTTAAATAAAAATGTATGTCGTTTTGCACTTTTTTAATACCAATTTATGGAACCTTATAGCCTCCACTGTAGTTAATACTTATAAAATGAGAGCAATGAATTTTCAGTTTACACAAAAAAAAATTATATACGCCAACATAATCACAGATTATTTAAATATTTATGGTCGCTGTAATCGTTTATACAATTGTTACAACTATATTATTGTTGCAGTGAATCTTAGACAAGTGCCTGAACCGTATTATTTATTACAGCAATCAAAGATATGTTTGTGTTTATTATTTGCTTATTTGCCCATTTCTGATTTGTCCTAATTTCTTCAATGGCTAAATCAAACTTCTAATTGGCTCTTACAATCATATAAATATATTTGTATGTTTAAAACCGTATTTTGTTTGTGACAAACATGAACGAATATCTTTTTCAATATTTTGCAAAACTGAAATATTAAAATTAAAGAAAAACAGTTTATTCTATACAATGAACTCTCCCTTTTTTTGTCACTTACAGATGAACTGGCTTTCAGCATCAATCGTCTAGTCAAGACTGAACATTTGCAGGCACACACAGCAGCCGTAGCTGCAGCAGCTGCTGCGGCCGCTGCTGTAGCTGTCTCCAGTAATCATGCGCCTTCGGCGGCCACCAAACTTCTCATGGAGGAAACCAATAACAATAGCATCTCCATGCTGAGTAAAAATCATATACTGCAATGGAAATTGGAAAATAATGCAGGTCTGCAGCAGCCTCTTAATGCCTTAGAAGCCGAACGTCTTTACGAAAGAGCTTCACGTTCGAGATCACGTAGTCTTTCACGTTCTTCTTCCTCACAAATCGATCTAGATGATGATAGTAATTGCCGGCGTTCGCTGCAGTCGCGCTCTAGATCACGTTCCAGTTCGGTAGAATTAGAAGTAGACTCACCGCCAGCCTCCCCTATACCGCGTAGACACATGTCGCGACCCTCTAGTGTTACGAACAGCAGCAGTTGTAATAATAATTTATTAATGCATAGTAGAACGAGTCCAAAAAAGTCTGAAATGTTTTCGGTGTCGGCTTTGCTGAGAAAAGATGATCCCCAGAAGTCAACAGGCTTAATACATCATCCCAATGCAGATCCCTTTGAGGCTTTAAGACAGGCTTATCCCAGTAATTATGAGCCAGCCATGTTTCAAAGACCTTTTCTTTCGCCTGCCTTTCCTTTTTTTGCGGCCTTTGCCTTTCATCAGGGTCAACAGCAGCAATCTGGTTTAGCTTCTGGGTAAGTGACTTAATTTAAATATAAGCTTAATCGGAAAAAAAACAAACAACAGCAAAAACAAACACCATAAGACTAACAATTTCAATTACCATTTTTGTGTTTGTATTTTCTTTCATTAAGTTATCATCCTGCCTCCCAAGAAGATCTCTTTCGATTGCGCAATTTAATGGTGCCTCTACAATCAGTCCAAAATGGTGGTGCTCCCAATGCTATTTCAGCAGCAGCAGCGGCGGCAGCAGCTAATAATGGTCATGCTAATGGCTTGCCGCCAAATTCTCATTTGGGCCTGCCACATCCCTCCCATTTACATTTTCACCATATGGCCGCCAAATGGTCTGGTTTGCCACAATTTAGTGACCTGTATTCGTGCATGAAATGCGAAAAAATGTTCTCCACCCCGCATGGCCTTGAGGTACATTCCAGAAGGACACATCATGGCAAAAAACCCTATGCCTGTGAATTGTGCAATAAGACCTTTGGTCATGAAGTCAGTTTAAGTCAACACAGGTTGGTACACAAACCTACAACATACATTTATATAATTAAATAATACTAAGTTAAATGCAAACTATGTGTGTGTGTGTGCTGGCTTTTGAGCATATTAAATTAATATACTAAAATATTAAGGGTATTCACTTAAACCAGAAAAAAATTGTGTACATACATACATCCTTATTTAAGAGTAACATACAAGTAAATTATATTTTTTCTTCAACTTAATACAGTTTATTATTTGCTTACTGAATACCCCTAATGCCTTCTAATTGTTGTGGTTTGTCTTTTTGTTTTGTAATTACAGGGCTGTTCATAATGTCGAAAAAGTTTTCGAATGCAAACAATGTGGCAAACGTTTTAAACGTTCCAGCACATTGTCAACGCATCTTTTAATACACAGTGATACCCGACCATTCCCCTGCAGCTATTGTGGCAAACGTTTTCACCAAAAAAGTGATATGAAAAAACACACTTACATACATACAGGTAAGGATTAAAATTTCTTAAAAAAGTAAAGTTACAAACCAAAGAACTTAATTAAATGAAAGGATTAACTGAAAATAAAATGGGACAAAATAAAATGTAAACAATAAGATTTGGATTTAATATTTTAAATATTTAGAAGAAATGCAAAATTTCTGGGTCTTTTTGAACGAGATTTATTAAGTACAAAGATTAGACAAAATTAAAGCAAATCAACAGTCAGGAAAAAAACTTATAAGTTTATAGAAGCTTAAGTTAAATGTAAAATGATTTCAAACTTAATACCAAAACTCATCAAAGTGAAATTGAAGCTGGAAAAAATAAAACCAGGCGGTCATAATCGGTAACATGTTGCATAAACCTAATTATTACTAAAGCTCTGTTTTAATACATGTTTCGCAACAATTATAAAAAAAAAATTTTCTAAATTATATACAGTGCACTCTCACTAAACGCAACCCTCGATAGGCGCAACTCCTCGATTATTGCAACTCGAAATTGTTTACATTGTTCACTCAGTTAACGCAACTTTTCTCCCAAAATGATGAGTTTGTCATTTTTATTTACATGTTTTTTTATACACACATATTTTGAAATTGAAAGCGAAGACGAGATCGAAAATGTTGACATTACTTCAGCGTTTCCCAAAATGAATCGCAGAATGCTATTGATTCTTTTAACATTTGTCTTCAATGGGCCGAGGAAAATAGCGTTAAAAGATATTATGTTTTTTCAAAATCTTCGTGAAATTGCAATGCAGAAAAATATTTCATGTAATAAAAAACAATCAAAAATTTTAAATTTTTTGATTGATTTCTTAACATTTATGTTTACAAATTCAAATATGTATATCCGTTGTACATCAATATGTATTTTTTATTTATTTATAGTGTTTTTATGTTTTTTTTAATAAAATTTTGTTAAAAATACATGATTTTAATGTGTGATAAATTTACTTAATTTACTTTTTTTTTCTTCAAATTAAACCATAAAAGTGAATTAGCGCCCTAAAAAATTGAGACTCTGTTATCGCAACTATTCTATTCTATTAGTTGCGTTTAGTGAGAATGCACTGTATTGTTTTTATGTTAAAGGTGAGAGAGTATAGCCTCCTGGCTTATCATATGTTTTTTTTATTTAATGCTGCCTAAAATTAACTTAATTAGTTGCACTTAAATGCAGCACGTTTCTTATACTGTTGGAGTATGGCCATATTGTTTAAAACACAACAAGTCTTTTTGTAAACACGCATTCGAGTCATACACGGTTGTAATTGTGATGTGATTTTATTTTAGGGGGCAAGTGTAGCGCCCCCTAGCTTAACGCATTCGTCGATAGGCGCAACTCCTCGATTATTGCAACTCGTAAATTGTTTGCGTTGTTGACTCAGTTAACGCAACTTTTCAAAAAAAAACCTCAGTTATTGCAACTTTTCTCCCAAAATGATCAGTTTGTCATTTTTATTTACATATTTTTTTATACACACATATTTCGAAATTAAAAGCGAAGACGAGATCGAAAATTTTCATATTACTCTAGCGTTTCCCACAATTAAATCTCAGAATGCTATTGATGCTTTTAACATTTGTCTTCAATGGGCCGAGGAAAACAGAATAGCCTTAAAATATATTGGCCCATAATCATAGTCACAAAGTAAAGTCGATTCTTCTTAAGAACGATTTTAAAGTTAAAACCTTTTTTTAACTATTTTGCTATTATAGACAAAAATAAAGTATGTTTTAAACTAAATCAGCTTTAAATGGGTGGCACATCTAATAGTAAAATGTTTTCATAAAAATTGTAACAAAATATGAGCAAGTGGTAACTTTGATCAGCTGATTTTGTGAATTGTTGATGAATGAAAGAAATAAGAAATGCCAACATTGAAAAAAAAAATGTGTGTAAAAAATGTAAAAAACAACATTAAGAGGACTTATTGACCTTTATTAAACATATTAATGTATAAACAAATTATGGAAACAATGTGGGCTGCTGTATTTTGCAAAAAAACTTAGTTAAAAAACGAATGAAACAAAAAAGAAGAAATAAGAAATGCCAACATTAAACAACAAAAATTTGTTATTGTGTAAGTGTTAGGTGTTAGGTGAGTTAAAAACAGCTGCAGCTCATTTTAAGTTAAAAGTAGAGTTTTAAGTTAAAAGTATATTTTAACTCGTCTATAGTATACAAAAAACATACTTTTTTCAGAAGTATACTTTACAACTCTTAAAGTACACTTTGTTTATGACTATGATTATGGCTCATTATATTTCTTCAAAATCTTCGTGGAATTGCAGTGCAGAAAAATATTTCATGTAATAAATCACAGTCAAAAATTTTAGTTTTTTTTTAAATTTATTTTTTAACATTTATGTTAACAAATTCAAGACTGTATATCCGTTGTACATAAGAATGTGAATTTTTTTATTTATTTATAGGTTTTTATGTTTTTATACCCTTCACCTAAGGTTTTTTCATTCCGTTTGTAATTTCTACAATATTCCTTTGCGACCTCACAAAGTAAATATATTCTGAATCCTTATAGATAGGGAAGTCGATTTAGCCATATCCGTCTGTCCGTCTATTGAAATCAACTTTTTTCAGTTTTTACGAGAAAATTAACGAGATATAAGCCAAAAAAATATTTTTTTTACGCAAATATGAATATATTTATGTGTAAGACATGCCTTTTGAGAAATTTCAAAAAAAAAAAATGCACAAAAATCGTTATATTTATGTGTAACATTTTGAGAAATTTCAAAAAAATTTACCCTTTGGCCGAGAATTAGCAAAGATATGGCCGAAAAACCTATATGGATTTAAATTAATATTATAAAAAAACCAAGTTTTCTAAGACTTCAAATACCTTTCAGACATGTAAATACATACGTACATATATGTAAGTATACATATACACACATACATACATACATAAATGCACGTAGTTAAGGGTATACATACATATAAGATTTGGCACAGCCAAATATAGCGCTCTTACTTGTTTTTTAAATAAAATAAATGAGTTTATAAAAAATAAATGATTTTAATGTGTGATAAATTTACTTAATTTACTTTTTTTCAAATTAAACCATAATAGAGAATTAGCGCCCTAAAAAATTGAGACTCGGTTTTCGCAACGGCCAAAATTTCTATTAGTTGCGCTTAGTGAGAGTGCACTGTAATTAATAAATGGCTAAATTTAGTAGATCAAAGTATAATTAGGCCTGTAACATGTTGCTAGAACCCTTATGAGAGTCATTAAAGTAACTGATTTTACAATACAATGCTTCTTTTAGAATTGATCTTGTTGCAATAGCCGTCTAAACAAATACATTTATTTAATTCAAACTTGTTTATAACTTACGTATTTTGCAATTCGCAAATTTTGCTGTACAAATGTTAAGTTAAATTTTTATTTACAAATAACTAACTTCCATAACTGAAATATTTTTTATAAAACAATAATTTTTAGAAAAATATTTTTGAAAAAAGTTCTGAACATAATTTTAATCTGAATAAATTAATATTTTATTGGAAATTTTTTGTATCTAATTTATGAAAAGATTTTTATAAAAATTAAAAACTTTTTAAGTCAATAATTTCAATGGAAATTTCTTAATAAAAAAACTTTTTGTAAATCTGCAATTTGTAAAAAAAAATTATTTATCAAAAATTCTGAAAATTTTCTAGAAAAAAATTAACAATTTTCTAGAAAAAATTAACAATTTTCTAAAAAAAATTAGTTTGTTTAAACAGTTTTTAATCAAAATGTTCCTGTAGATCAACGAATGTTTCAAGATTCATTTTCTATACCTAAAAACATTTATTCCGATAATCTTTAATCCAGCAACATTTTGTGTATCCATCAACATGTTGCAAAAACAAAAATATTTTAATATATTTATAAGCCTCTAAGTAAAGTAGATTTAAGCAAAAAATCGATTTTTTTACTTTAACAGCTAAAACAAAAAAGTTAAACAAAAATATCCTTCTTACACCCACTTCTTTTCCTAAAGCTTTTTTAAACTAAAACAAACACGAAAAAAATCTTAACAAATCCAATTTAAAAATACATTAAATCCCTGATATGTTAAATCAGTATCTGCTGCTGCTGCTCCACAGCTCCAACTCCTTCGTGTACAAAAATAGCACAAAAGAAAAAAAAAAGGAAAAAAACCTCAAAAACATACAGACACTATGATAAATTTAATAAATGAAAAATCAGCACAACTCTAAATGCCAAACCGTCATAAATTTCAACATCTACACAATGACATAGACAACACAGCCAAAGACTTAACATAAATTCCATAAAAATCCTATTTAGTGTTGATGATATACGATAAGATATATAAGGGTGAGGGGGGAGGACAAAAAAATATGGAGGCTAAAAATATAAAATCTGACTGTCCCCTTTTTTGCCCTTTCAATGGCAGCAAAGAAAGAGCATAATTGTAAAGCAACAACAATAACAATAAACAGCAAAAATATGCGAATGTAAATACAAATGCACGTGCACCACCATGTTGTGGGATATTCTTAAACAACCATAAAGCTTTTGCATATTTTTTTTTTATTGTGAAATGAGTACGCGCATTGAAATATTATGGAGAGTTTGAACACAAACTTATACTCATGCTTCCACTGTTCTGGAACAGAGCCATTAAGAGAATGCAACATAATGAAAATCTAACAGCCAAGTTTGAGATAAGATTGGAAGATTGTTGTTATCAATGAAACACACACACGCACACATGCTTATACTCATAAACAACTGGAATGATGTGAAAACAAAATTAAAACTTTCAAGAGCATAAAAACAAAGAAGCAAATGCAAAAGCAATGAATTGAAAGGCAAAAAACAAATCACAGACAACCAATGAAAAATTTATTTAAGGCAACTTGATTTTATAAAGCTTTATGTGTACGAGACACAACAAAAAAACATTTGCACTACTACACTGATAGATTGGCAATAATGGTGGTATATATTGGATTAAAAACCAAACTGACTCAATTTTTGACTCTCTTTTTAGCCATCATTCTCTAACTTAGCTGATATATTAAACAAAAATTTGAGTGAGAAAAATTACTCACACAAACATATGTACATAACAATGTAGTTCATATCTTGCACTCAGTTTTACAAAAAAAAAAAAA
>NDXZ01070786.1:0-16267 GCA_003055125.1 Paykullia maculata | reverse complement strand
TAACAAATAGTTTACACAAACAACTTTCAACAAAGAAAAATTACTTAAGAAAATCTCTATCCCTTTATTCATTGCGATCCTAAACAATATTTATACAAAAGACACAATGATAAAAAGAAAACAACAAATTAAATAGTAAATATAATAATCGTAAAATATTATTGTTAAGTAAATAACCTAAATATGTTTGTTGTCATACAACAATAAAAACTTACACGCACCCATACAGTAGCAACAATAAAATAAAAAAAGAGGTCATTTATTAAACAATAGGAAATCCTGCATATAACAAAAACTACAAATACATATGCAAACATACAAATATCCTTTATAAACCTTTTTGTTGATTATGTTGAAGTGTGCAAGATTGTGAAAAAAGTTAAAAAATATATAAATTCTGACATACTGCCACTAACCTTTCAAGGTCAATGTTTTACAAGACTGCACTACAAATTCACAAGATAGAGCAATGACGTTGATGTCGTGGATTAGAGTGATGACGACGATGATTTGAGAAAAGATAGTGAATGAATGAGATGCGTACATTGACACCTTTTTTTCTTTGCCAAAAAAAAATCCTTAAAAAAAAGCTAAAATAAAAAAGTGTGTAACATAATATAGAGTAGAATATGTTAAGTGTCTATTATTGTGGCTTTACTATTTGCAAAGTAAAATATATAGAAAAGATTAATTTGGGGTAACAAAAAAAATGAAAATGAAATTGAAATATAAATTATTTTTTAATAGTTTTTCTATTTTGTTTTAAAATAATGCCCAAGAAATAGGAAAAATTTATAATAATATTTAATTTTAAAAGAAATTATGTTGAGTTTTATATTAATAAAAAAATGTTCTTAATATAAAATCCTTTATAAATTGTTTTTATTGAAATATTTGCAAATAAAAATAAATAAAAAATTTGATATATTTTAAGACAATTAATTTTGGTTTTATTTTGGCTCAAGTTTATTTTTAAATTTTCAAAGAAATTTAATTGTCTATTTGTGATAATAAATGAATAATAATTTGAAAAGTATGTTTTGCTGACACTTTCGGAATGCATTTTCGAAACCAGCTACGGTTTCATCAGCACCCTTTAATCGGTATTTTAGTGTTGGATGTAAATATCATATATTTAACTCACAGTTTATTAGGAAATAGAATATGGTGATTGCTTGTCGCATATACATATTCATATTTCCTACCACTTGATGAGTGAGAACGAAATTTACTACAACAACTCTTTTCTGCTTTTCTTTTTATATTAATATTCTTCATTATCACTAGTTTTATCCTGCTCTAGCTATCAGTTAGATCGCATGAAAGCAGTTTATTGTTTTCAAAAATCTTTTTTGTTTTAATCATTATTCTTGATATGATTGTTATGCACCTTGCCATGTGTTTTTAATTAGAATTTTTTTTTAATGTTTATTATGATGACGAACTTTTATATGTTTTAAGACAATTAATTTCTAGTCATTTCATATATTTTTTATATTATTTTATTATATCATTCTATAAATTTACTGATAAGTTGAAAAATTCTCCCATAAATACACAGTTGGTCGAACGAATTTTTTTTATTTTAACATTAAATATTGCAAAAGTATCAAGCTTTTTATTCCTGTTCCCTTGTAACTGACTGTTCCACTAAAAAGCGAACTATATTTTCTTTTTAATAAATATATTTAAAACAAAAATAAATTTATTTCTTTTTAATAAAAAAAAAAGTTTTAATTTTGGTAAATTTTTCTATATAAAATCTGTTATAACTTCTAAAAAACCTTTTGACAAATTTCTGATTTACAGGAAATATTTTGAAAAGTTTCGCTTTTTACAGGAAAACGTTTAAAGCGGTTTTAATTGTTCTTCTTAAAAAATAAAAAGGTTTTTGCTTTGAAAGTTTTTACTTTTAATTGTTTCTATTTCATTCTTCTTTCTTCCTTTTCCTTTTCTCATAAAATTTTTTTTCAAACAATTTAAATGATTTTTTGTTCTTGTAAGTGTTAAGTATCCTTGTGTCTAAATAAAATTGTTGAGTTGAGTTTAGTACTGAAGCATATTTTATACAATTTATTTTTATACTTTATTATTATTCGCACTCATCTATTTATACATTTAAATGTTCATTTACATAATGCAAAAAATATGATCTTTTAAAACTTTTCTCTATTAACTTATACTTTTCGCTATTAAAAAATATTTTTTTTGATCCCTTACCTTTTAATTCTCGTGGCCAATTGACAACCTTTGGATTTTTAATAAAATAAAAACTGTTTCTAAAAATATTAACAGAACCGATTAGACCAAGATCTTCTACACTCACAAATCGGGCCTCAAAGGTACATCTAACAAAAACATGAAAAAAGCAAACTCTTAGCAGAAATGACCAACGAATAGACCATCTAAAATACTCATACCCTTATTACTAACGGTGAAGGGTATAATAGAAAGTACAATTACAGTTACTTATTAAACTTTGTTGTTCATTATATGCAATATCTAAAATTAAATAATTATTAGATTAGACCAAAAACTTGGGCCCCAATGAAAATGATTAGGGACAGATAATTAAACATTACTTTACTTTAATATTTAGGCATATTTTTGTAATCTTCTTATCGTCAAACGTCAGACCTGTTAAGGATATTTACACAGAAATACAAATAGAGTAAATGACAAAAAAATAAGAAATAATATTTAAAAAGTTATTTCATACAATGCTTTAAAACTGCTAGAAATTGTTAAGCATGTTACGTATTTGCCATCATCCTTATTATTTTGTTATAATATTAAATTAATATAAATTTTATTATTACATTTTTAATATGTATGTCCCTATAAAATGCCAAATATAATGGAAAAGTTTCATATTGTTGTTCGTAATGACAGTTTTATGAGTTTGAATTGTTGTTGATGTGTCGGCAACGACAACTTATGTATTTAATGTTTAGATTTCGCTAAAATCTTTGAAAAGCTTAAATATAGACTTATTAAATAAAGGGGAGGTAATTTAAACAAATACACATAGAGAATTATAAAGCTGCTTGGGGTGAATGAAAGCTCGTTCATTTTACATGACGCTGGTATAGCTTAACTCGAGATAACAAATAATATAGTGTAACCACTTTAGGGAATATCTTTCTTTCACAGGCGAAAATACTTCAATTAATTGTCATTATAAAACTATTTGGTAAACGCCAAAAAAGCAGGCATACGATTTTCAATAAAATGAAAAATTAAACCAATATAGGAGGGAAGGGTATTGTTACATACATATATTTAATTAACGAAAATGTGCCGACAGGATTTCATGGTTTTCGATTCAATATTGCTTAAAGCCAACATAAAAGGCTTTAGAAGTTGACAAAAGTAAACATTTCTTTTTACAATAAGTAAAAGACTTCCTACAGAACTCTGCAAAGATCATTCCAGAACTGACCCTAGCGAACATCTAAGACCCACTCACAAAATTTAGGTAAATTCTCATAAAACTGAAATTAATATTGAAATCGAAATAAAATTAAACAACTTCCTCATCATTATGAAACCGGTTGGGTGAAGAGGGACAAAAACATGTGATAATTGGGAAAAAGAAACACAAGAAAAAAGATTTAAGTGGTTGTCATAAATTTCGTTCTCACTCATCAAGTGATAGGAAAATATGAATATAGGCAACATACAATCGCCATACCCTATTTCCCAATAAACTGTGTTTATAATTCCGTTTGTAATTTCTACAATATTCATTTGCGACCCCATAAAGTATATATATTCTAAATCATTATAGATAGGGAAGTCGATTTAGCCATGTTCATCTGTCCGTCTCTTGGAATCAAGTTTTCTCCCAGAATCAGCAAAGTATGGGCGGAAAACCTATATGGACTAAAATTAATATCATAAAAAAATCAACTTTTCTAAGACTTTAATCCTTCGTCATACACATGCTTCGATTGTCACATTCGTCCTCCCAGGGGTAGTTAGAAAAGCATTATGATGATATCCCCATCATGGTGTTAATACCCTAGGGGCAAAGAGGCTTGCCTTAGCCTCGGGTGGCTGGACCCAAATTGGTGATTTACCAGAATCAATCTGGTACCACGGGAACCAGACTGGACTGGTTATTGGTTGAGGTCCCTTCGTGGTCCACATGGTTGATACCTGGGGTTCGCATTATGCAGAACTAAGCAGGAAGAGGTGTCAATTTGTCTGATATTCGTTTTCGAGTGTTACTAATAACACATGCTGTGCAATAGAAGGTCGCAGTCCTGGCTAATGCTTGTGCTAGTGACAGACTTCGGTCAGCCGGACCTTCTCAGGCCCTGCCTGATAATAAGCAGGTCTGACAGCAAAGGGAACCTAGATAGCCCGAGCTCTTAAGCAAGGTGCCTACTCTATTATCCAGAATCATAATGGGTGGATAAGTTGCTACCTGTGCGTTCCTTGCAAGTGACACAGGGGCGATGGTTTACGCATACTAATTTAACTCGTGGTTGGACCACTGTCTGGTAATGTCACGAGGTGGCTGTACAGACACTTATCTATTTCACGTATGTCACATTCGTAACACATGGGTCTGACAAGACCCACTTTATATTTTCTAAATAGCTTAAACAAGTTTAATATATTTTTGAATGTTGTTGATAGACTGGACTAAAACATTTGAACTAAAAAAAATAATTAGTTTTGTGGGTCCAGCCAGACCCATGTGTTACGAATGTGATGGATGTCCTTATAACTATAATTTTATTTGTATTTTCATCAGTTTTATTTTACACAGTAAAAGCTAACAATATTTTAGGAGAATACCTAAAGTTTCAAGTCTGTAGCTAAATTATAAACACATACAAATTTAGTTTAAACTCTAAGAAGGTCTGCCCAGACCCATGTGTATGTCCGAGGGTTAAATACCTTTCGGGCATGTTAATACATACTTACATACATATGTATATACACTCATACGTACATACATAAATACAAGTAATGCAGGTTATATAAGATTTGGCACAGCCGAATATAGCGCTCTTATTCGTTTTTCTTTAAAACGATTTTGTTAGTTTATCTGCTTAAATTTAACATCTATTGCTTTTAATTTGACTTGAAAATTTAGTTTTCACACTATTGATTTTTGTGTGCTAATTTAAGAAAAGAAAATAAACCAAAAGCAAAAACAATAGAAAAAAACACAAAGTTTTGTTATGTTGAATTCCCTAAAGTGTGCCTGAAAATAAATGTTTGAGCCTTTCATTCTTATGTATGTATGTATGTATGTATGTATGTATGTATGTATGTATGTATGTGTGTATGTATGGATGCAACCAACAACAACAGCTACGACGGCTAAATGCAGGGCTACAACAATTTTATGCAAATGTTTTTAAAGTAATTACTTCCTAATGTTATTATTGCTATTGCTGCTGTTATTGTTAAAGTTGCTGCTATTGCCGTTTTGCTGAACAACTACTACAAACACTGCACATAAACGTTTAATTATTTGAGCGTTTTACCCTCATAATTGCCCTATTAAAAAGAAAAGCTTACAATTTAATTCTCCTATGCCTTTTATAAAATATTGAGTCATTTCTCTTATCACCCATTTACAATCACTACTGGCTTTAGGGATTCAAAAAAATCTTAAGTGCAACATTTGATTTCACATAAATCAAACTCGAAAAAAAATGTATTTGGTAGATATTCCTCTTAGTAATTTCTGTAGCATTAAAAAAGTACATAAAAAATATAAAATGTAAAAAATGTTTTAAAAGGAATTTTAAATTATTTTTTTAATGACTTAAGCTTTAATTCTGAATCATTTACTTAACAACGTAGCCTCTTCACTTGATAACGTCTTTTATTTATAAGAGTCAAATTATTTATTTATGTTTAAATTACTATGTTAGTGTATGTGTGTGTGCATGCCTGTGTGGGTATGAATACAAATAAAAATATTTAAAGAGAAGTTTACATTTCATTTACTACTGTAACAGCCACAAGTAGAATGTCCTATTTTATTTACTTTTTATTATTATTTTTCAGCAATTGTGTTGGCCATAAGTATATTTTTTATTTACATATATCGTCAGCTGCTATGAACTACAACCATTACCAACATAGCTATAAAAGGAGATGCCGAAATTTTCTACAAATATAGAATGTTTTCTTAACATTTTCTATAAATAAAGAATTTATAGAACTTTTTTAATTAAAAAAAAAACCTATCAAAGTTGTTATATTTTTTTTTTTGGTTAATATTTTTTCCAATTTGTTTAAAAAAAAAAAATTTCCTTTTTCGATATTTTCTATTTACAAACAAAAAAAAATTTAATGAATTCAGTGCCACTTTGCTCTTATTTAACAACAAAACTGTAGCCTCAATGTGTAAGCGATAAATATTTATTAACGTAAAGAGTATTTACGTCAACCAGTGTTTCCAATTGAGATTTTTAGAGCTGAATTTATCCTTTTTGTTGTGTTTAGCCTAGAAATTAGTTTCTTTTTAGCTTATTTCCTGCATTTGTTTATGTGTTCTGTAATAATGTTCCATTGCGATACTCAGAAATGTTTTAAGAGAAACTATTTATATTAAACTTTGAGTAAATATTTGACTAGAAATATTTATATTCCAGTTTGCTATTGAAATTAACGCAGTATTTTAAAGAGCTAAATTAAAATTATTCAACAGTTTTTTATTATTAATATTATTTTTTTTCTTTTATAGACGATTTGGTTTTATTTATATGATAAGTCCTGGCAACACTGGCCTATACATTCATTTGTATTTTATCTTATCATATAATGAAATCCGTTGGTATCATTATTGCAGTTTATGTTGCCAATTGTGTTTTCGATTTCGCTGTTGTTTCAATTCCAATCAAAAGAACAATAATAGTAATAATATTTTTACGAACATACATACATACAAACATGGCGTATGAAGAATATTTAATTTAATGTCATTAAATAACATCAAAGTATAAAGTGGAAAAGCAATATCTGCATAGTGAGGAAGAACAATATGTGAACAAAATTTAAAATTAAACTATAAATTAAGTGTCAGTTTGTTTTATAATAGGTTTTTTGTTTGTGCTAATGCCTAAAGAAAACAACAGAAATAACAATTGCATGTTTAAATGATTTTAAAATGAATTTAAGTGCGATTCAAATTGAAACTGAAAAAATCTTATGAGTTTCAGAAGTAATCTGCTGATAAAATATAATTTCATGTAATGGTATCTATTTAGTTATGAAGCACTCAAACTATTATATATTAATACGATTTTTTTAAATCTCAGCTGCAAACATTTTTTATTTTTCTCTTCTGAACATGTTGCCTAAGAATAATGCATCAATATGGTTTTCCAATAGGGAATATATGATTTTGAAGTGACGTTTCGGCCATTTGTAATATGTCATGATCTGTCATTTGTTTTTCATTGTATTCTGTAGTGTTTACAATTTGATCTTGACAACATTTGGTTCCAACAAGACGGGGCTACGTGCCAGCAAATGTAACAGTTTAATTATTGGGAGAAAAGTTTGGAGATTCGATTATTTCAAGAAATTGTGATATTTAATGGCCTCCAAGAAGTTGTGATTTAACACCATTAGACTATTTCTTGTGGGGTTATTTAAAGTCATTGGTCTTTCGAAATAAACCAGACTCTCTTCAAGCTTTTCAAGACAATATTAAACGTGCCATTCATGACTTGATTTAGTGGAAAAAGTGCTCGAAAATTGGGTTCATCGAATTCGTTCCTCCAGAAGAAGTCATGGAGGCCATTTGAATGACGTTTTATTTAGAAGTTAATTGTATCGATTGTACTTCACATTAAATAAAAAACTTTTGAATTTCCTTAACAATAAGTGTGTGTTTTTTTTAAAGAAATAATATCACTCTTATTGGAAAACCTTTTAAAAATGTTGCTTGGTATTTAGTGTAGATCTTTTGGATTCCCTAATTCTAATTAAACTATATTTTACTATAAGTATTTGTGTGTACTTGAGAGAGAGAAAAAGGGAGAAAATATACAAGAAATAATAAAAACATGAATAGAAATCTATGCTTTTTTATACTTTGTGGCTTATTCAAATGTTAATGCCTAATAAAGGGATTTTTTAATTTTTATATTTTTCTTCGGAAATTAAAGAAAACTGTTATTGAAAAGAAAACTAAGAATTCATGTATGTATTTTAAAGTTTTAAGAAATAATATTTTAAAAATAAATTTTTATAGTGAAATGAAAAAAGCAATAATTCAGAACAGAAGTTAAATGGAACTAAAATAGCATTCAACTGAATTGCGGTAAAAGCAAAAATAAGGAAAATGCCATGTAAAATTTTCTTTAGTTAAAAAAAAGTGAAGTACTGAACTCTAGCCTAAACTTAAATCTAATAAAACAACAATAAACATACTCAAAAGAAATAAATTTCTTCTAAACCTTAACTTAAGTTAATACAAATGAAAATTGTTTATTCTTTTAATATGTAGAAGTGCAAACCTTCGCCATAAAAATAACCTCCCTCTAATTTTTTTTCATTATTTTTTTTTTATTTCTTGTTAACGTCAATTTAATTTACTGTAATAAATCTTTTATTTACACATAAAGTTCTTTGGCAAACTGAATTTATTACACTAATCAATTTCAGCCTATTTTGACAATAAAACAACAACAAATTTTATATAGCTTACCCAGAAAAAAAAACAAATTGTTGTATTGTTAAAAAACTATTACAACTTAAAACAATATTAAAAACCAATAAAACTTTGTTTTATAAAATAGAAAACTTTCCGCAAATTAAATTCAAGGAGTAAAAGTTTTCACTTTTTCCGACTAAAAAAAAAACAAGGGAGCAAAATAATCATGAATATATAAATGGAAATAAAAAAAATAACGTCTAACAAAATGATTTTAGATTAAAAAACCAGGAGTAACTAAAATAACGAGAAAAAAACAAATGAAACAAAAAATGTGCTAAAACTGACAACATGTCACTAACGTTTAAAGGAACAACAACATAAAACAAAAGCAAAAAAACTTTGAATCATTATTGAGAACAAGGATGAGATACGAAAATGATACAGTGGTATTAACAAAGACGTCAATGTAATTAAAACATTTTGCAATTTTTTTTTTTTAGGAAATTTAAAATAAAGGCCAGTTAATGGTTTTATTTTTACTCTCGAAATCTATACAACTTAATATAAGATTCAAATAAATTTTGTAATTAATGTTTCGTTTTGACCCACTGTTTCTTTAGTCAACAAAAAAAAACACATTTTTTAAAAAAATGGGGGTACAAGGATGTAGCTGTGGGAATACAAAAATAATTATATTTAAAAAAAATTAAGTAAACGTCTTGAAAATATTAAGTGAACACACGTACATAGTTATGCATTTTTTATAAACCAAGTCGAATGACAATATGAATACGAGACACATAAATGTGCATAGATGTGATGTTTATATGCATACATACATATCTACATATACGCAAATTAACACTGCACATTGGGGTTGCTAACTAAAAACCTACTTAGCAGATATGTTTTTAACTTTTAATATTAACCAGTTCTTTAGATTTTATAGCCTTTTGGGGTAAAACTTTATATAAATTTCAATTTCAGTTTTAGAGTATATTCTTTGTTATTCCTCTATTAGCCATGTTGGTATATGAAGTTGTTTTCTTACAATTTTTAAGTATAATTTTTCTCTATACCGAAATACCTCAAAGCCCAATTTTTATACCCTTCACCACAGGTGACATGGGTTTGTCATTCCGTTTATTATTTCTAAAATTGTCATTTGCGACCCTATAAAGTATATATATTCTGAATCCTTATAGATAGGGAAGTCGATTAGCCATGACCGTCTGTCAGTGTGTTGGTTGAAATCAAGTTTTCGTAGCACCCATACGTCAGTCAGGGTTAATTGATAAGATTTGTCCCAGCCAAATATAGCATTTTGGGTGTTCATACAGATATATGTATATACAAGTAGATGGACAAAACTTTTAAAAACAATCTAAGTTTTTTAAAAAAATATAATATGAACAGACCACATTAGTATAAGAATATATTATCTTTCGGAAGCCTTCACTGTGCCTTGTTTATGTTTGACAACAAAGGAAAATAATGACACAAATGACACCAGAAGGCTGGTTGAATATGATGTATGAATGAAAATAGAAAAAAACAAAACACAAACAATAAACAAATCAACTTACACACACTCACTTATAACAACACTTACACATTGATGGAAACTGTAAAATAATGATAGAACTCTATGAATAAATGCAGACACCAAACAAGAACAAGAGTACTACATGACGTGAGAATTCAAAGCTTGAGAAAAGAAAACAAATAAAAGAAGAAAAAAGAAAAACAACAACACAATAGCCAGCCTCTATTTTGTTGTTGATGAGGATGATGCTGTCATTGCTGTTGCTGCAACTTGTTACATTTACTCTTAAATGATGATGATAATTTTTAAGATAATATTTCGTATTTTTGTACATAAACTACCTACTATCCCAACTACCATTTAATTAACATTTATTTACATACACCCATTACCCATGCATGTAAAGGTACCACCAACCAGTACATGTAGATCTGTTTTCCTTTCTCTTTTCATTAAACTTCCTTTAAGCATCAAACAGACTTTTATATGTCAATCGCATACAATTTCAGGTTAAAATGTATATTTATAAACATATTCCAGAAAATGTACATATATGTATATGTATGTATGTATGTCTATAAAATAAGGATGACTTATACATACATATACACATAACAACCTAAGTATAAAAATACAAACATATCTGTACTTTAGTATGAAACTTCATTTTTATTATCTTAAGTTGTTTATATATAATTTTATGATCATACAAACATACGTTTATTGATGTGTGGAAAAGGTTTTACACCGCAAGAAAATTTTAGTAAACATTAAACAGCTGCGCAAACACAAAAAAAATTGCTTGACAGCCAACACCTTTAATTTTAAATACTGTTTTAATTCTTTTGTTCGTTTCAAAATTAATACTTTTTTAACTAAAATTGTTGGGACACAATAAAATAAAAAACAACAAAAGACAACTGAAGTAAAGTGTATCGTTTGCCGATTTAAAATATGTACGCAAAAAAAAAAAACATGGGTGAGTATTGTGACGGTTATATGTTCAATTATAATATTCTATGATAACTGTTATCTTAATATGGTTGCCACAAACATTATATGGTTGCAAGAAAAATTATATGTTATATGTTCAACTATAAACTTGGTTAAGCATAATCATAAACATGATGCTCTCAAGAAATATAATAACCATAATCTAAGAGAAACATATTTATGATTATCCGTAACCAACCAATAAATTGAATAAGCAGTTTCAGACAACCAGCGGATGATGGATAGGAATATGGAAGGTAATGCAATTGGACCATGCAAGAGTTAAAATTTCGAAACACATAATTGTCAGGGCGGTGCCACCTTTCCAATTAAGCATGGGGTCTAAACTTGATTTAGCCTTGATTTGACTTATTAGAGGATTTTGACCAGATAGATTACTGCGTTATTATGACTGGATTACGATGTAGGTTCGGTAGCGGAGGAACTATACAAATGGTCAATGCGTGGCACCCACAGACTTCCAGAATGGTTACGCTCCAGCTTATTCGAAAAAAGAGTGTCAGACTTTAATAAGCCCTTCTTTGCCCTTACAACCATCGAAGGAACTTTGGCAAAAAGTCACAAAAACATGAATATAACACAAGAAAATTATTTATACAAAAACTAGCTTCGCGCGGAAGTTATTTACTAATGAAAAAAATTAGAAATGCGTTTTACGAAAAAATATAAAATATAAATGTTGGAGAGATACAAATAAACTGTTAAAGTCGATGAAAAAAAAACATTTAGTTTTTTAAAGATAAATAAAACCTGCAACATTATAAATCCCTTGTGAATGCAATAAAGCCAAAACAACGATTATATTTAAGAAAAAATTTAAATGAAAAACCCACTGTGCAAACTTTTAAATTTTGTCCCTTTCTACTCAGGTGCATAAGAACACATTTCCCTAAAATTATAAGTTATTGTCAAAGAGAAAGAAACAAAATTTGTTTATAAAATTAAATAGGAAAACCAAATTACTCTGCAGTTATTTGGTAGAGCTACCCCTTTAAAAACTTAAACATATTTTAGAAACAATTTTATCACTTTTATGTGGTCGCCACAAGAGATACGTGTTTATAAGTAGGAATTTTAAAACAACAACAAAGACATCATCAGGCTCCTTAAATAGTTTATTGTTATGTAAATAGATTTAGAAAGTACTTTCGTTTACTTTTCTCAACTCCTCAATTAAGTCCTTATTGTTAGTTGATATGGGGGTTGAATGAAGCAGTTTTCATGATGGTTTTCTTTGATAACATTTGCTCTTATTGAAAAAGTAGGCAACACAACACAAACTCTTGTTTACAGACATAAAAGATGTTTATGGGATCTCGCATTTTTTCTATGGCAAAAGAAAAAACCAACTCGATTGAAGTGGCATGGCAGCAAGTGCAATGGGGTAGAATGGGATGCAAAAAGAAAATGTGTTAAAACTGCATTAAAACTGATGGAAACCGTAAAATGAAAGGAAAATGGAAATGTGGTTGGTACTTTATAGTTTATTTCTCACATCAAGTAGGGTTTCAACAACAAAAAGTTAACAATTTTTGTTCAAGTATAGCAACAAATTTCTTTTTATATTTATTTTTTCTCTTTACAGATATTTAAGCAAAAATGTTCCTTAAGGTAACTAAAAACTCCATTAAGTTGTAAACTCGTACAGGGCCTGTAGCCACATAAAAATGTTTATGGTTTTTTTTATTACAATTTAAAAAGGTATTGATTTTTCCATTAGGTTTTTTTTCTTGTTAATGAAAAAACATAAATTTAAATAAGACAGGTGCATTTTTTGTTGCAGTTGGTTAATTCTAAGTCACTTATTTATTTTCAGTTTTTAACAGTTGATTGTTTAAGCAAATGCAAGTTTTAATCACTTTAAGTGATAAGAATTGTCAAAAGGATTTACTGAAAGCTGAAGCATGGAAAATTTTTCATATGCTTTATTTATTTTGTTTTGTTACGTTTAATGCTTTTATGTGATGCATGATGTTTTTGGAAAACGTTTATGGTTTAAATAATTTTTTATACTAAAATATATTATAAAATAAAATCATTGAATAAGAAAAAGGACTTTAAAATAAAAAAAAAATTTAAAACCAGTCAAAAATTTCGCTTTGCTGTGTTAAAATTAAACTAAAAATTAAGTTTAACTAAACAAAAATGATCTAGAGCGGGAATGTGTTTAATTAAGGAGGAACTTATAACAAACTAAGATGGACCCTACAGAATAAGAAACCTTATGTAACCAGATTGAGATTGATCTAGAATAAACTATAACTGGCAAACACACACAAAAAAATGGTCACGAAACATAATTATTTAAATATTCTATAGTCAGTGCAATTGTCCGTATGATTGCCGCAACCATGTTTTTACTGTTATAAATTACGAACAAGTAATTAAATTATAACTAAATTACAGCAATCAGGTATATGTTTGTGGTTATCCTTTGCTTAATTACAGATACCCTCACCGACAACCAAGCCTCCATTAGGTGACTGACTAATGTCTACTAATATTAACGTATGCAGAATTCAATATGGACTGATTTTTATCATTGCAAACACAAAAGAAATAATAATATCAAAACCAAATATGAAAAAAGTAGCTGTACTATCACTGAAATTATTATGCTAGAGATAAGTTCAATAAATTAATATTAGTAGTAAAAACGTCATTAAACGAATTAAAATGTCGCTGTTGATTTATACATTTTACGAAAATAATCCTTATAAAAGCAAATACAAAATATTTCGTCAATTTTCTGAAACGCAATTCAAAAAATCTTTTATTGCTAAGAAAAAAAAAAGCTTTCGAGAGTGAAAAAACGTTTAATAGAAAACGCGGCTGTGATAAAAAAAATATGCTTTGCAGTGCAGTCAAACTCGAGCTAGGTTGAAGGCAGAAATTGTAGGACGTACTTCAAAATCTGTCTCTCAAATCAGCTGTCTCAGAAAAACGGTCACTTCACATTAAACATCGACTACGTATAAGTGTAAATATACAAATTGTTTCTTAGGAGTAAAATCTCCTCCCACAACTAAGGCCAACTGCAACTTTTTGGGCGGAAAGGAATACCAACCAAAAAACCTAAACCGCCTTATTAATAAAATTAAAAGAGAGCTAAAAAAATTAACACAAAGTCGATTCAAAAGGCTATGCGCAAGATGCCTTAGAATATAAGAAAAGCACATAGTTATGGCTATGATATTGTTTGGTAAAATAAATATAATTTTTCAAATTTTTAATACCTGAATAACAGTTTTTGTTACTATTGATGTGTCAGTCCATGCCGAACATCCATTAATTGGTTCTAACATCACCCTTATGAGTGCGCTGACATAGGCCAATTCTGGCAACTGTGTTGCCGATAAACTTGCCAGAAGGCACATAACATTAGGCATATGCTAACTTAGAGTTGACGCATATATTTGCGGACTCACTCAGTCCAGACCATTTAAAGACACCTGAAAGAGTTGTCAGAAGTGGAAAGAAGAGACTATCTATAATCTGCCGCGCACATGTGCTGCACTAGGCAAGCACTTTGGAACTCGCAGACTTTACAGTTTCTTACATCTTATCCTGTATCCGAAATAGTTGTTGATAAACAAAAAAATATTGATATTGCTGACTAAGTCTCATTTATATCCTTAACGTTGTTCTCTTAATATATCAAATAGAGGCCATTGCAGCCGTCCCAAGTGATCTTCACCTCTATCTTCTCTCTACGGATGCATGTTTTACCTAATCTTACATAATTTTCGATAATTGTAAATAGTTTACAATTTGAATAGATTATAGTAATACTACAATAGCAACTCTAAGATAAACATAATATGCTTCTTGCAGATATAAGCAACCATTATGTGATTATGGCAATTGTGTGAACGATTTCAATGGCCATAATATTTTGTGAATTTTTCTGTGACTATGCATGTCTTAAGAGATCCTTTGTATATATAAATATATACTTATATATTTTTTTAAACTTTATATAAACCAAGTTTTAACAATTTTAGACCTATCATAGATTATTTAAATTAAGTATAATTGATATTTCCTCATATACGAGTATGTGTGAAATTTTTATTTAAACTTAATTTCGTTGCAAATCAATAATTTTGCACTCAGACATGAATGAATATTTAATGTTTTCATAAAATTTTTTATGGAGAAAAATTAAGAAAAAACTCTTAAAATTTATTCAAATCCCAATAATATAAGTATATGTTTATATATGTATATATCTCTAATATAATCACAACCATATCCATAATTATTCTAATATTATGATGATGATGAAGAGCCTTAGCAGAAATATCAAACAGGAAAATACTAACGTATTTATGTATGTTGATGAACAGCTTTTTGTTATGTATCGGTGAAAATTTTTTTTTCTTTTTTTTTTTGTTATTTCTCTATATACATATGAACATATTTTTCTCATTTTCTATCTTATTTTTTGTTTCGTTGCGCATACTTGAATTTCAATGTAATTTCATGAAAATAAACTGGGAATATTTGTGCAAATACTTTTCTTCTTCTCTATATGCGCTTAGAACTAAATATTGTATCAAAACAAAAAAAAAAAAAAAGCTTAAGGAGTTTATATTTTATTTAGGTGCTTTTTTTTATGTAAAAGGAAAGATGTAGAGTGAAGGTGATAAGTTGTGCATTTTATAATAAAAACATTAGAGTTAAGAAAATTATTTTTTTTCTGTATCTTTTTTTTACATTATTATGTGTTAGGAATAATAATGTTTTATGTCTCACGAAATCATTCAGTTTGTTAAAAGTTTTGTTATTCCAAGGACTCGTGTGCATGATTCTACCGAGTTGCAGCAATCAATACAGAAGAGTAATCAAAGAATTGGACGTAGGTTAGTTTTTTTGGGCTCAATAAAAAGACAAGTTATTGAAGATGGTTAAAAATTTAAATTTAAAAAAAAACACATTAACTTGTTTAAATTATTTAATATTTTCACTATTCTAAGCCCAATTTAAAATAGTTTTAAAATTCGCTTTTAATGAACTGAGTTAAACAGATTTTTATACCCTTCACCATAGGTGACAAGGGTATATAT